>LPNX010020617.1:0-88694 GCA_001517045.1 Pseudotsuga menziesii | reverse complement strand
GACCCCCCTGGAGTCTTCTTTGGAGTTTTCAGACTCTCTAAACTATGAAAACACCGTCGAGCATGAACTAGTTCGGGCTCGTAAAATCCACGAATTAGTGCGTTATCAAGCATTCTTCTTTATTTTCTTCGAGCTTGTCAAAAAATGAAGATGGTCCCGAGTTTGCTTTCTTGGACTCGTTAAACCTTTACAAGAAAGAAGGGAAGGGGAAGGTTTATTTCCATGTCTTTTTACATCATGGCAGCAAGTCTTGCTTCCTTGAACAAAGCACCCGTTTTGAGTCTATCAACAGTTGGGTCCTAGTCTTTTGACCTTATCCTGATTCAGAGTTTTCTTACTCCTCCAGTTGGTCTCTTTTCCAATTATATGGGGAATCTGTCAATGTCTTCTACATTGCAGATTTGTTTCATTGGTCCTTTTGTGTCAAAAGCTGCCTAAGTCACGTTTGTTTCGTGCTCACTGTTCAAGGATTAAACCTTTGTCGGCCATTCTGCAGTTGCCTTGACCTTTTGTGTCGGCCATTCCCTGGTATCAGTTCATTACATCATGCCTTCAGCGGTCCTTTTTGTGAAATTTCAGTACCAATTCCAGAACCATTTAGTCTTTGACTTACCTCGTGTTGGATGATGAAGGATGCCTTAATGCCTTCCTTCCAACGGATCTCTTCCTATCGACTGCAACACATCTTGCTCTGGGGACGAGATTTAGAGTTTTATGACAGTACCTTGGGAATTGTTGTCCTCAATGGAAATTTCCCTCGCTATTGGGTAGTGGGGATACCTTAATTTCTCCTACTCGATGGATTCTTCAAGTGTTCGACTTCAAGTCCTTGTAATCACACTTGTTAGAATGTACTAGGTACCTTGGGGACCATTTTCATTAATGGTGGTTTCCCTCGCGTTTGTTAACGGTTCTCATTATGACCGGTAATCAAACGGTTTCCTCCATGTTCGACTTCAGCTCCTTTATTCGCATGGTTAGGATTCCTACCTTTTTTGGGCGGTTTGGATTGAAGACCTTGGGCCGACAGTAGCATTGCCATCTTTTTCTATTGCCCAAGTTGCGCAAGACCTTGTTATACTTTATATGACATTTTGCTGAGACATAGATCCACCTTGTATTTTTGTGGCTATGATCGATTGTTGAGCATGGATCCACCTTGTTCATTTGTGGCCATGGCTCCTTTAGATTTGATATGGCGCCTTTTTGCATATTGAGCGACCATGATAGTTTCATCAGTTATACATATGTTGGATCCGCCTGTATCCTTATGGCGATGTTTTGTATATGGACTTGTATGTACCAGAGATCAGTTTTTCTGACATTTATCTCTCTTTCAGGTACCTTCACTCGAGCCTTTTGATCTTGGATTCTCTGCTCTCTCCATACTCAGCTCTTTCCTTTATAATGTATTTCGGCTATCGTCTTCCCCTCTAACCTCATACATTAGGGGGCATCTGTTATACACCAGAATGGCACCTCTCCGTCCGAGTGCCGACTTTCCTTATGTTGGCGTGCAAAAGGACACTTATGGATTGAGTTTTGCCTAGAATACTATAGCTTGGATTATTATGGAATACATTTCTACCTTCATCTCTTCCTGTGACCACTTTCCCATTACTTCATGAAAGTCACTGAAAGTCACTGAAAAAACACCTATATTGGAGGACCCATATCTTGAGTTCTGTAACTCCGTTTGACCTCATTTCTATTCCGTTGGAAAGGTATTTCAGTTAGCTAAAACTTTCTTGAAGACACCAAAGTCTGAAAATTCCCAGAAATACCCTAAAAATGCGTTTTTTGTACATTCTCGATTTTCCTTAAGGAAAACCCACGAATGTGCCTCTTAGCATTTAAAATATTAAAACATGAGTTAATTGGAGATTAGTTAATTCATTTAACTTAATTTCCTTAACTACTGTAACTTCTCCAACCTTCAAAACTACCTTATTTCACCCATATAAATAGAGGTAGGGAGGTTCATGAAAAGGGGACTTGGAATTTCTGCATTGTTATGCTGGAGGAATCGGGACTCTCTTTGCCTACACCTTTGCCCTGGAGGTCTTCCCCTTGTGTTGCAGAGCTTGGAGGCTGAGTCCTTTGGAGAAGAGAAGCAGCAGATCCAGATCAAGGTTTCGTGAGGTGCCAACTTGAAGATAAGGTATATTTGTACTTGTTTTCAAGATTAATAAAGATGTGATGTCCTTCTTCTTCCCAAATCATTGTTCAATGTGTGATTGAATCTCTGTTTCTGATCATATGATGATGTTATTCAGATCATTTTTTTATGTTTATTTGATTATCATTGTCTTATATGTGGTCATAATGGTTTGAGGAAGGTATAACTTGTTTTGCAGGTCTCTTGGAGCGAGAGGAGCAAGAAGAGGATTGAAGAGAAAGCTTGGACCAGCCTTCAGTTAGTCAGGTGTGGACCTTTCTCATATCTGGAATTTGCTGTTATATACTTTCTGAACATTGTGCATCTCTCTTTCAATCCCAGTACGTTGATGGCCTCTTAAACCCTAGCCATAGGACACTTTCCTTTACAACACATAGGGGGTTCAGTTTTTGTGAAGTTAAATCACAGACTTATGATACTGATGGTGTAATGTCCCAAGTCTGGTGTACAGACCTAAACACTCTAATTCTGTAATTTTTTCTTAAATATTTCTGAATTTTAAGGGGTCCATACAGAGCCTTCTCAGATTGGCAAAATAATGGTTTATTCGGGGAATTTTGAAGAGGACAAGAGTGATCAATGAGCAGCAAGAAAAGGGATGTCAGACATTGAATTTTCTCTCCCCTAACACATTTATATCTGGTTCCATTTAGGTTTTGGAATCCACACCACGGAAACCTACTACCACACTTCTGGGTAGCCAAACCATGCAACTAAGGAGAGTAGTTCCGCCTGCTTCAAACAGAGGCTTCGGAAAAATTACAGAGGTTTTTTACAGCCTTAATTTATTATATAAAAGGTATTTATATATTTTATTGAAGTTCTATAAGGTTATAGGTGTTTTGGGTGAATTTGGGGATTTCTGGCTATTTTGGTCAAGAGAGAGCCTGCGCAGAGGAGGATGAAAAAGGGTGGTACATACCAAACCAAAAATTGTTCTGGAGATTGATATGGGAAGGTGGGTATTTTATTGATCCACAAGAACTGACAGAGCTCAATTTGGGTTAACAAAACCTATTTTGCATCAATTTCAGTAAAACTAGTTATTAAAAACTAGTAATCTAGCTAGGGTCTTAAAAAGACTATTAAATCATCTTAAATTCAATTCTATGAAATCTGAGATTTATAAAAGAGATAAATATGAACTCTCTGAACATGAATATTTATTTTAATCCATTCCCCATCATGAAATATTCATTACAACACACATATTCACTCAATTTTCCCATACGTTGATAAAATAGAGTCTTTTAATGGAACTGAGATAATATCCTTTAGGGTCTAAGATATATAGACCCGATAAATGTAATTTTCAGGATATACTAACACTACAGAACATAAATAACATTATTGACTGACCATTACAATAGGATTCCAAAATTAAGGGGCAGGAGGCCCGAATCTTGACCGACAAGGGGCTGTGAGCATAGGTGAAGCATGGGATTCACTAGAGCCAAACCTGAAATTGATGGAGGCTGTAATAAATTATGGAATAAGCTTCAATGGCTAACATTAGCACTCCATAAACCTGCAATAGATAGAAAGGGAGATGGAAGAGAGGGGAGGAGGGGTTTGGGGATCATCACCCAATGTTCTGAGGCACAACACTCAGAGAGTATGCTCACATAGCATAACCACAATATCAAATCATCCAAACTGAATCAATGGGGTTGAATTCACCTTTAATAAAGTGTTGAGTGACCTTCTTAGCAAGTGAGGATCCAAGGTGACATGTGAGAGCAAGTCAACCCTTAACAAACCCTAACCCTAGCTACATAGGCGCCTCCTTTGGAGAATTTAGCAAGTAGGACCATGAGAAATTATTTCCAAGTTCAAATCCTCCTTCATAATTAGAAAATGCACCCTATCTAAGTCAAAAGTTGCTTCTTTTGAGTTATGACACCTTTTTTGTGCTTTTCTAGACTCATAAGGAAACTATTCTTTCCTTTGAAAACTTTCCTGCTTTTCTCTGACTGCTTTTCTGAGCTCCATAAGAGGAAACTAAGCCCTCCTTTGAAAACCTTGCCTGCTTTATCTTTGACTTCTTTTTTCTTGCTTTTTGGTACTTTCCTCTTTCTTTCCTATGATAGCTTTTGTCATAGTGTTTCCTCTTTCCTTCCTTGTCTAGTCGACTTTCCCAATGCATCCCACCTGACTAGGCAGCTTATTTACACCTCATTAATTAGTAATAATAATTAAAATGGAAAATAAAACTTAGATACATGCCTTACTTAATTAATTATTACAAAATTTCCCTAGGGAGCATGATTAATGTCAAATTGAGCCCCTCCTAGGAGTCCAGTATGGTCAACACTTTAATGGCCACTTTGAGGGGACATGACAGTCCTCCCCTCCCAAATCTGCTTGTCCTCAAGCAGAATCACCACAGAGTGCTGCAAATTTGTCCACCATGTTTCTGCTGCACCACTCTGATCATAGTCATTTCTTTGATGCCATTTCCTTTAGCAAAATTTCCAATCCAGTTAAAGTAACTGAGTAGAATTCCTAGATCCCACTGCCTCCTCTGCAAGGACGCAAATTTTTCTGCCACCTTTTGAACTCTGTCATTCCTAAGAATGCCTGGATCCCATGGTTTTATCTGCCTCCTTCCACCCATCAATAAAAACAACAAAATTTTATCATTGTAGGGGAGGAAAATGAGGTTATGAAAATCATACCCCCATACTGGGAGCTCATCTCTCCCCATGCTAAACTGAACATTTTTTAAACTCTCCCACCAAACATGGAATTCCTCATCTGCTATCTTTGTTTTGGTGCAAGACCTCAACATTATGCTACTTGTTCCACCAAACTGACTCAAGTGGACCTTCCATTCATAGACATGCATGATGAAGACATCAAATAGATGCCTCTGATTTTTCATGTACACATAGAAAGGTAATGGTGAAATTTTCATACCACATGGCTGAACCATTAATTCATCAATGGAATATGTGGGATCCTCCTGCTCCTCATGTGGCATCAATAGGAAAAATCCTTTCACCCAATTTTCATCCCCACATGATGTGGCTGAAATAGAAGTGTGGGGTGAAGAATTGCGAGCCAAATCCCTACAATGCTCATCAATCAAGATAATGGATCCACAAATTCCTCCATTAGTTTTCTGAGTGACAGCGTGATCATGTGCCTCCACCAAAATTGTACAACATTTTCCTAGAGGCAACTCATAATCTCTTAGGAACCATGCAAGTGCTTGATCTTCATATTGCTTGACCTCAAACTTATCAAGCACATGAAAATCGGAATGCACCTCATGTGCATGTATACGAGAGGTATATAATAGCTGCAAAATAAGTCTTTGTTGCTGTTCACATGTCAAGACAATGTCAGTCACAACAAAAGAATTATTGCAGAAAAAAAAAATTTCCCTCCCAAGGTCTTCATTCCAAATATGTCTCTATGGAACTCAACAGGTGCTCCCCTCTTCATCCAATGGCTCAACTCTTTGCCATTGATCCAAGGGTGAAAAAATCCATCAATTGACCCACACATTGAATGTATGTCTAGATTTGATGCCTTCTTTTCAAAAGTGGCTGCACACACATGCCCTTTCTACTGCTTGTAAATCATAGAAAAATCAGCAATATTAAAAACAAATTTCTTGCAACAAGACATAAAATGTTTACCTTCCATATTTTTCTCTTCTATGATTCCTCTATACAACCATCCAGTGGATGAATCAGATATATTTATTGCTGATTTATATGATCTATAATTATCGATCTCTTCTACAATAGGATCTATCTCCCATGGGGATAAATCATGATCCCCCTGTTGTGCATGTGACACAAACCAAAAAAATTTCTTCACCCACTGTTCATTCCCCACTGGTGTTTCTGAATCTATGACATGTGGGAAAGAACTATGAACCTTCTTTGCATGTTTGCAACCTTCAGTAATCATACTTATGGCTGCAACTTTTTCATTATTGGCTGGCCCAAATTGGGTGCTCTCATCCCACCCTTCCATGGGAGAGTGTCTGTCTTCAAGGAACATCTCACGTTTCCTTGGAAATAAATCAAGTGCTTGGTTCTCATAAAACTGTTCTGCACACTCTTTAAGCACATACTGAATAGAATGCTCCTCATGGTCCACCCAATCATGAGTTTCCTCCATGCTATTTACCCAAAAGGGATGACTCTCAGGAAAGATTGAGGATTCAGTCAATTATTTCCACTCTTGTTGGAATTGTTCTATCTTCATTTGTGATTCTAAGAGGGCACTTTGAGTGTATCTCAAAGAATCTTGGGTGGCCAAAAAATCACCTTTGAGCTTGTAGTTCTCTTCTTCATATATGCAAATACGTTCTTCATTATGTAGTGATGCTTCCTGCAATAACTCAACAAGATCAAACATGTCATTTTTATCTAAAAGCAATTGTGAGACATTACCTTTGATTGTGGACATTTCTTTCTGGATATTCTCCATGGCTTCAAAGGAATATTGGTCTTCCATTAAAGAATCTTCCCAATACATATTTGACACTGAAGCATGAGTGTCATGGAGAATTTTCAGGGCCTCTTGGATCTTCTATTCATCCATCTTCAATGACCCTGCAAGAAGATGAGGTTCTTGTAGATGTTCCTCCTCTTCATTTTCCATCACCAAATCAATTTCATGCAGTGCACTCGAGGTTTTGAAATCTGATCCATAGGTTGTTTCTGCAATATATTCATATTTTAAGTGCTCAACAACATAATTTGGCCTGCAACTTAAGTGCTCATTCATCCCTGGTGCACCAAAAGATATTCTCTCAAAGTTTCATCCTTCATATTGCATTCATTTTTTATACCGGAATTTTGAACCTCATCACTAGGGGGCTCAACCATTCTGAACTCTTCACTGAAAGTGGCTTCCATATAATACTTACAAAATGACACATAGAAATCAGAATTTAATAAATTTCCATGTGTTATGTTCTCCTCCTTATGTGGTGGAATTATGATGGCTTGTTCACCCACCCATTTCTCTGCTTCACACCCTACTGAGATCTGCTCAATTTTTGCTCCCTTGTGAGGCTCAAGGGGTGACTGTAACTATGAATTGTGTTTCTCTTTTGGATCAGATCCAAAATATATCTCACCATAATCAATCTTCCCCATCTCTTCTGCACTCATCTTGAAATCAACCACAAAGAAATTTGGAGTCATTTCACCTTCCATGTTACCAACAACTAGATGTTGGACTGTTAGATCTTTAGTTGTGCATGGGTATTCTCCATCTCCTTCTGATGAAGGATTTGGTGACTCATCATCCTCATGGATGCTGCTAATAGGCTGATCTCTCTTTGGGGAAAAGCCAAATAATCTCTCAAAGAAACCATGTATAGATGGCTCTAATGAATCTTCACTTTTTGTCCTCTTTTCTTTTCCTTTACTTTGAGAGGTGGAACAACTTAGTTCCTTTCTTAATAGATTATTGGTATTCAAAGAACCTACATGTGTTAATGTTTTTGAAAACATAGACTCTCCATATTTATTTCCTTCATGATGAGAGACACTACTACTCCCCTTTCCATGTTTGCTTGCCAACTGCTTGGCAAGGAATTCTCTAGTCTCTTGATTTGTCTGAATGATGCTTTGCGATACATATTTCATCCCTTTCAACATTCTTTGCATCAAAATTCTTAAATCTTCTTGATCATCCATTTTTGAATGCTCTTCTTCATACAACTCAAATTCTAAATCTCCCATGAATGGAACTAATTCCACAATTGCAACTTGAAGATATTACTGAGCTACTTTTCCACTGAGAGTTACTTTCCACAGGATGAGCCAAGGAAATTGATTTGATACCACTGTAATGTCCCAAGTCTGGTGTACAGACCTGAACACTCTAATTCTGTAATTTTTTCTTAAATATTTCTAAATTTTAAGGGGTCCATACAGAGCCTTCTCAGATTGGCAAAATAATGGTTTATTCGGGGAATTTTGCAGAGGACAAGAGTGATCAATGAGCAGCAAGAAAAGGGATGTCAGACATTGAATTTCCTCTCCCCTAACACATTTATATCTGTTGACATTTAGGTTTCAGAATCTGCACCGCGGAAACCTACTACTACGCTTCTGGGCAGCCAAACCGTGCAACTAAGGAGAGTAGTTCCGCCTGCTTCAACCAGAGGCTTCAGAAAACTTACAGAGGTTTGTTACAGCCTTAATTTATTATATAAAAGGTATTTATATAGTTTATTGAATTTCTGGAAGGTTATAGGTGTTTTGGGTGAATTTGGGGATTTCTGTCTATTTTGGTCAAGAGAGAGCCTGCGCAGAGGAGGATGAAAAAGGGTGGTACAGCCCAAACCAAAAATGGTTCTGGAGATTGATATGGGAAGGTGGGTCTATTAATGATCTACAGGAACTGACAGAGCTCAATTTGGGTTAACAAAACCTATTTTGCATCAATTTCAGTAAAACTAGTTATTAAAAACTAGTAATCTAGTTATTAAAAACTAGTAATCTAGCTAGGGTATTAAAAAGACTATTAAATCATCTTAAATTCAATTCTATGAAACCTGAGATTTATAAAAGAGATAAATATGAACTCTCTGAACATGAATATTTATTTTAATCCCTTCCCCATCATGAAATATTCATTACAACACACATATTCACTCAATTCCCCCATACACTGATAAAATAGAGTCTTTTAATGGAACTGAGATAATATCCTTCAGGGTATGAGATATCTCGACCTGATAAATGTAATTTTCAGAATATACTGACACTACAGAACAGAAATAACATTATTGAATGACCATTACAATAGGCTTCCAAAATTAAGGGGCAGAAGGCCCGAATCTTGACCGACAAGGGGCTGTGAGCATAGGTGAAGCATGGGATTCACTGGAGCCCAACCTGAACTTGATGGAGGCTGTAATAACTTTTGGAATAAGCTTCAATGGCTGACATTAGTGCTCCATAAACCTACAATAGATAGAAAGGGAGATGGAAGAGAGGGGAGGAGGGGTTTGGGGATCATCACCCAATGTTCTGAGGCACAACACTCAGAGAGTATGCTCACATAGCATAAACACAATATCAAATCATCCAAACTGACTCAATGGGGTCGAATTCACCTTTAATAAAGTGTTGAGTGACCTTCTTATAAAGTGAGGATCCAAGGTGACCTGTGAGAGCAAGTCAACCCTTAACAAACCCTAACCCTAGCCACATAGGCGCCTCCTTTGGAGAATTTAGCAAGTAGGACCATGTGAAATTATTTCCAAGTTCAAATCCTCCTTCATAATTAGAAACTGCACCCTCTCTAAGTCAAAAGTTGCTTCTTTTGAGTTATGACACTTTTTTTTTCTTTTCTAGACCCATAAGGAAACTATTCTTTCCTTTGAAAACTTTCCTGCTTTTCTCTGACTGCTTTTCTGAGCTCCATAAGAGGCAACTAAGCCCTCCTTTGAAAAAATTGCCTGCTTTATCTTTTCCTGCTTTTTTCCTGCTTTTTGGTACTTTCCTCTTTTTTTCCTATGATAGATTTTGTCATAGTGTTTCCTCTTTCCTTCCTTGTCTAGTATACTTTCCCAATGCATCCCACCTGACTAGGCAGCTTATTTACACCTTATTAATTAGCAATAATAATTAAAATGGGAAATAAAACTTAGATACATGCCTTACTTAATTAATTATTACAAAATTTCCCTAGGGATCATGATTAATGTCAAATTGAGCCCCTCCTAGGAGTCCAGTATGGTCAACACTTTAATGGCCACTTTGAGGGGACATGACAGATGGTGATGTAATAGGTATAATTAAAGTGCTTGTTAAAATCCATATTTGTGTTTAGGACCATTTCTTAGAGAAATGATAGTAGGTCCAAGGGGATCTTGGATCTAGTGCATTTAGACACATACAGATTAATAACAATGACATACTTGGATGTCTTCTTATACTATGTATGGTTCCTTCCATGAAGACTTTAACAAGAAATAGAAGTTCAGGATTATATGAAGAAGAATATCAAGGTCTTCAAATTACATGATGAAGGAGATCAATACCTTTATAGAAACTCCATTGATTTCTGCAATGAGGTAGAGATCAAGTTGGATTCAACAAAAAAATCAAAGATAAGTATTTTATACCTTATATAATGTTTTATTTTCTTAATTAGAATTAGAATTATTGATGAATAACATAATTGTTTAATTTAGTATTGGTTAACCCTTGATGACATTTCTGTCATGAATAGGTACATTGTAAAGATTATGGAAACAACGATATGTGATATATCTAGTATGACAACTATGCTCAAATAAAGTGTTCTCACCAAATGTTGGGGAACTATACCTTTGAGGAACCATTAACATAAGTGAGCCATATATCTTGTAAGTCAAATATGAGTTGTGGTGGACAATACACAGTGAAATACATAGAGACTGACATCTGGCCAGTCATATTCAGAGGCCTCTCAAGATGTAGAGAAGTATGCAACTCCCAATGATACTTTCATAAATACAGTTCTAAGATCATAAGGGAAGGAAATGATGACATCCAAGTGGATATATAAGATCAAACATGCAGTTATAATAAGCATAAGATATGACTCATGAAGGACAAAAAATTTGCAAAATCAGAGGAATTCATGGATAGTATTTAGTGTTCTTTAGAGAGAAAGAGGTTTGTCTTAGTTACCCACTTGGTGGAGATGACACAGATGAATACACAAAGATAAAAAAGTGTAGAAGGCATTAGGTTTCTTCAGTGTAGGATACTCAGATGCATAGAATGTATAACATCTAGATGTAGAGGGAGCAAGATACTTAGACGTAGAGGGAGTAATATGCTCTGACATAGATTGAGTATCTACATAACAACTTATTGATGATAAAGAATAGTTTATATGAACTCAAGTAGGAACCTAGTACTTGGTATGCCAGGATAAACATGTACTTTATGAGCTTGGAATTCACCAAGAATGATGTAGATTTCAACCTTTAATACAAGGTTGTTGATTGTGAACATTTGATATTGTTGTTGTATGATTTATTATTTGTTCCACTGTGGGAATAGAGAAGCTCAATATCAAGTGCAAGAGAGAGTTAGACTCTGAGTTCAAGATGAAGGGTCTTATCCTGATACATTACTTCTTAGGACTAGAATTGTAGTAGAGACCACATGATATCTTCCTTAGGCAGAGAGAGTACACAATTGAGATCCTGAGAGATTCAAGATGATGGATTGGAATTCTATGGCTATAAATATGGATATAGATCTAGAGAAGTTGAGTGACTCCACTTTAGATTTATATCTGGTGGATCCCTTGATTTGAAAATCTGGAGAAGCTTAGTGATTCTGCTTCAGATTCAAATTTGATGGATCCTACTATAATGATAAATCTAGAGAAGCTGAGTGATTCTACTTCATATTCAGATTTGGTGGGAGGTTGACTAAATCCTTAGTGTGTCTGGTTAACACCAAGCGTGATATTTTCTTTGTAGTGAACACCTAGAGAAAGTTTACAGTTGAGCCTAGGAATCTATATTAGGTTGTAGCAAAGCACGTGTTGAGGTACCTACACAGTACATTTGGATATGATCTAAGAGATTTATCAAGTGATTATGTGAAGATGCAAAAGATACACAAATTTTGACTAAGAGGAGTGGAGTGGACAGAAAGAGCATCTTAGGATTTTGTTTTAGCTTGGATCAATTAAAATATATTGGATTAGCTGGAAAAATATTTTTATGGAACTTAGTACAAAAAAATTAGATTAAATTGAAATCAATTTCATAGGACTATTTGATCTGGAGATCAAATGAGACTTCATCCAAGACATGCCATAAAAGGTTGTAGTGAAGATCCAGTACATATCCACAAATGAGGAATAATTGACATTATCAATAATCTTCTGTCAAGGAAAATTTTGATACTTCAGGGACAATCTTGGTGTGATAGAGAATTCCTCTCTAAGTTAGAGGGAGTGTTAATGGATGTGTATACACCAAGATGGTTTTACAAATGAGTGGGATACATTCTCTAGAAATGAATGAGAAAGACATCATGATGATCCTACATATGAGTGGAATACATTCACATGAGGTGAATGTACCAGACATTGAGATTGTTTTACATACGAGTGGTTGAATATCCACTCATAATAAAATGGCCATGTTGATATAGATAGTGATGAAAGTCCTAGATGAATCATTAGATGTGCAACATCAGGATGAATGTTCACTCATAGTTAGTGGTGAATGGATTTGGTGTAGTCTTGTGAAAAAGACACAAGGTGTTGATAAAATATAGTGATGGATGGACTATTTGGGAAACATCGAGTTGAATGTTCACTCACAGTTAGTAGTGAATGGCTCTAATGTATCCTTATGCACAAGGCTCAACATGATGATGGCTATAGTGTACAACATCAAGCTAAATTTTCACGTGTATTTATTAGAGAATGGATCTAGTGTAATATTGCTTAGACTTGATATGGTGATATATTTCTCATGTAGATATCCATTTATAGTATTATGACAAATATTCACTCACACTAGTGGTGAATGGCTCTGGTGCAACCTTATGGATAAGGCTCAAGGTGTTGAGTATTGGCTAGGAGTATGAGGCTCCAAACATAGACATTATCTCCAAGCATGAATCTTGGGGTGATGTAGAATGTCTCCCTCACTAAGAGGGAGTGTTGATGTTCTCCATGGTTCCAACATTGAGAAAAAATTATGCAAATAATTCTCCCACATTGGCCATGTGAATTGACCAATGGTTGGTAGAGAATGGCCCCTTCATATTCCTAATTACTCATGTTAATTGACTATGTGTCTTGGGGCTCAAATGCTTAGCCTTTATCTAGTTATGTGGATTGATTATGAGCATCTGACGACTAGAGTTCAGATTGCATAATCTATGTGGGATTGCTATGTAAAAAGGTTGATATATTCTTAGTAGAGTGAATTGACTTGTCTATGTGATAAGGGATTTCATCCCTTGTTATATAGAAAAATTATAATCCAATGTTTTATTTGACATTTGCTCTAAGAAATGTTGAGGAATTCTTAGAGTATGGTCAAATCAACATTACAGGTTTATGGAAGAAGGTGATCTACATATGGGGAGTTAGGAACCAATGAGGATAACTTTTATATGATGAAGAAATAACCAAGAAGTCAAGATAATCCATTGAATAAGTCCAAGATAGCATTGAAGAAGTCCTAGATAAAGTTGAAGGCAAGGAAGGGAAAAATAACCCAATAAAAGGGGTAAATTGACCCTAGAAGACCCTAGATATGCCTTTACTTTTACCAATTCACCATCTTGTTAATTATGTCTTAAGAAAAGGAACAAAAAATTCCTAGTTGAACTAATCAACTTCTTCATTTGGTTAGTGCTTACTAAAGATATCTTCAATTATCGTAGTAAGGAGTAATCTAACCAAGCACCTAACCTTGTGGGTCATCTGTTGTCATAGTACCTAAGAAGGATGGGATTTGGATTATGTTTATTGACTACAAAACTATAAATAATGTCACCGTTAACAATCAATACCCTCTTCCTAGGATTTATTTGCTAGATCAATTGAAGCATGCCAAGTACTTCACTAAGTTGGATCTCAAATTGGCATACCACCGGGTATGAGTAAAGGAAGAAGACACCCGAAAGACTACCTTCAAGAATAGGAAAGGTTTATATGAATGGATATTAATTCCTTTTGGTTTGTGTAATGCACTAGCTACATTTATGTGGTTAATGAATGATGTATTGCATCCTTTATGATATTTATTTATGATAGTGAATTTAGATTATTATTGGTGTATAGTGCTACTTGGGATGAGCATATCTCACACATCAATCAAGTGTTCCAAAACTTACAAAAAAATCAATGCTCGAGTGAATTTTCTCAAAATTCCTTGGTGTATTAGTTTTATGTGATTGGTGGATGAGAACTTAAAATTGATACTGCAAATATGGGGTCCATCACTAAGCGGCATACTCCTATTACTCAACTTAGGATATTTTTAGGGTAACACAATACCTTCAGAAGTTCATACCTTCCTTTTTGGTTATGGTCGCACCTATCCATTCCATAACAACAAAAAACAAGGGGTTCCAATGGTAAAATAATCAACATAATTCCTTTGAGGAACTCAAGTGAAACATCAATAAAGCACTAGTTCTCACATTACCTAACTTGATGAATCCTTTCGAATTGGAGACAGATGCAAATGGGCATGCTATGGGAGTGATTTTTATGCAAGGAGGGAGGATAGTATGCTATAATTTAACTACCATGGTAGATTATTTGTAGTGTACCTAAGCCAAGAATTTCAAAAGGAATAGGCACACTAACTCAATGAGACAAGAAAGGCACTAAGAATTTATTTCCATGTAGGTAGGAGGATTTGGAAATTAGGGAAGGGTTATAGAATAGGTATATAGTCTATTTTATGATAATTTATATAGCAATAATGTATTAAAAAAGCTTCAAAGGTCGATTTGGTCGATTGGATCTCTGGAAGTGATATTTCCCAATTTAAAACTACACAATTTCCTTATTTTCAACTTGATTCAACTTGGGTCAAATGGGGTCTAATTTGAGATATTAAAGTGGGGTACGAATCAATTTTATTTCTATTTTAAAAATATGGATTCATAGTTTCAAATAGATAAGCATAAGGTACTTTTCAAGGTTAATTACAAAGACTAGTTAGAATTAACATACATTTAGCATAGGTTCATTAACATTGAACTACAAAAATATTGTTTTTGTAGAACAGAGCTAGGTTTTTTATTATTAAAGAACATTGGATATTTTATTACATCATGGATAGAATTCTACATCCATCTGATCAATAGAGTCCATAGAACAACTTTCTAAACCCAAATACAAACCAAAACACCCTATGAGTAGTTGTAAGCTAAAATTGGGAGTATGCTTCTCCACCAAGCTACTTGATGAGTACCAAAACCTGTAGAAAACCTAAAATAAACTCTATGAATGTATATAAGTGCTCCACTCCTTTATTAAATGGAATGAGGGTCCCATCACCCTCTTGGTAAGCATGGGGAACACCACCTAAGCCAATAATTGCTAATGAAATCAAATACAATTTCTTCAACACAATAAATGACCTTCCACAAGTGCGCCACCATGCTATTTTATGCCTGTAGGTTTCCTAAATACCATGGGACCATATTTTTGCTAAGATAAATCCCAAGTCTCCTAACTGCTTCCTCAATCTTGTCCACTTTCACAATACTAGGGGCCAATACCTTGGAACGACCAAACCACTCATCCAAAAACCATCCACTTAACACTTTTAATATTTCTACACTTCCTTATTTATCCAAAAGGGCGTCCTCAACCTCCCTAAAAACCTTTCCCTCCAATAATATTGAGCTTCCTTGGTCAAAAGAAGTTAGGCCCACCACTTCCAAGCTTGGTCCACCACTTTCTTTGTTTTAAGGAGTTTACCAAATAAGTTGCAAAATAAATCCTTTGGACCCATAACTCCTCAAGGGTTCCTTTATAAATTTCAACTGTAAAAATAATCCACTAATATTCCATCATTACCATCCCAACCACCCCAACCAACCCAACACATAAGTGGACAAACTTTGCTTTAGGAAAATTGATCTTTTTTAGGAAAGAAAAATTAATTAATTCCTAGTTTGGATAACTTACTCCCCTCCCAAGTATTCTTGTCCTCAAGCATTATCATCAAACTAGGGTATTGTAATATGTATTCACCTTCCCAAGTTGCATCCTCACTAGGAAGATATTTCCACTGCACAAGGAATTATTTGATGAATATATTCCTTAGCCTCTTATCTCTGAGCCAAAATATCCTCTATGGACTCAGAACCAAATTTCCATCATCATCAAGAGCAGGTATCACCTTATATACTACCACTTGAGACCCAATTTCTTTCTTAAGACAAGACACATGAAAAACATTGTGTATCTTGCTTTCTATCGGTAACTCCAACTCATAAGAAACTTCTTCAATCCTCGTTATCACCCTGTAAGGTCCATAGAACCTTGGATGAAACTTCTCATCTCGTTTTTCCTTCAAATAATATTTTCTAAATGGATGCAATCTCAAATACACCATGTCTCCTTCTTGAAAACTGCGCTACATCCCGTGCTTGTTTGCATTAATCTTCTATCAATGTTTTTCCACCTGTAAGTGGTCCTTGTGTGTTCTAAGGACATCTTGACTTTGTTGGAGCCAATCCTTGGCATTTTTATCCTCGCAATAACAAAATATCATATACAAAAAAGTGGGAGCATCATATCCATACAATGACTTGAAAGGTGGCATGCCAATGGAGAGGTGGAAAGTGGTATTGTAGTAGAATTCTCCCGAGTGTATCCATGTGATCCAAGATATTTAATGCATTGTAACATAGTTTATAAGGTAAAATTCAATCCAGTTTTTATCATTCTATTTTGTCCATCAATTTATGGATGATATCTTGTACTAAGATCCAAACCTGTCCCAACTAGCTTAAACAATTCTTGCCAAAATGCACTTGTAAACTTGTTATCCAGGTCACTAATTATGTTCTTGGGAAACCCATGCAACCTAAAAACATCATGAAAGAAGAGGGAATAAAATTGGATTGTTCCAATATATTATGGAACAAAAAATAAATGTGCATACGTGGTCAATCTATCAACCAAAACATATATAAAATCCTTACCTTGAACCTTTGGCAAACCTGTCAACAATAAAATTAACACCCTTGAGAGTGTTGGTCCGAAAACATATTTCTACTTCACCCGCAACATGAAGATCATTTTTTTTGAAAAAATTGACCACTGCTTCCACAAAGGAAGAAATTTTTGAAGACAAGGTGACTCTAAAGAGGCCAACTCTGTGACCACTTAAGGGCCAAAGCCCAGTTCCTAGAAAATACAAGGCAAGTTGAAATTCCTAAAAACTAAGGAAAGTGGGTTTTTTGAAGGAAATATTCAAAACCTTAAAAAATCCTAATCCCACATTCATTATCAAACATGGGATTCTCAAATCCGAATCCTATAAATGGAAGGCATGCGAGGTGAATTAAGGAGGACAAGAGTGAAAAGCAAAAGCATGCTATAGGAATTGGAGGATAGATAGAGTATTTTTCTCATCATAGTTTCTTTAGTGATCACTGGAATTGATGGAGAAGGATAATTTAGATCAAGGGAGAAAGGGATTCACCTATTATTGGGCTGTAATCACTTCCTCCGATTTTAATATGACGCAATCTGATTTCCTCCCAAATGTTGTGTTTGAATCTATGCATTTTTATGTGTTCTTTGTCAATATTTGGTAGATAGATTTCAATTTTTTCCGAAGTTTTCAAAATCTAGAGGTAAGGAAATATATAGAAGGATACTAATTGAGGTCTAAAGGATAAAGAGGATGGAGCAAAAGGATCGTTCACAAACGACACATTTCAAGAGGTAATCTCCTTCCTTCCCTCCCTATCTCTTCTTTGAAAAAGTTTAGAAATATAAGGAAGATTTAATTTATTGCATGTATTTCTGTCAGCAGGATTCACCCTCCCCATATTTAAGGATAGATAGGTTGTAGACATGTCCCTGTGGTCAAATATATCGACAAAACCAGTGATAAATTCCATGGATATTTTTTCCCATTTTTGCTGCGGAATGGGAAGAGGTTGTAATAGACCAGCTGGAAGTACAATCTACAACCTTTTTTTTTGGCATGCAAGGCACTCTCTCACATGCTTCAATAAATCCTCCTTGATTCCCTTCCATTAGAACCTCTTTCTCGCCTTCCTATATGTCTTCAAGTAACCAAATGGTCAGCTACTGGCGCATCATGAGCAACTTCCAACATTTTCTTCTTTAATGAGGAGTGAGGCATCAAATATATCATATCTTTGTAATAGATCACCTCATTAAGGACCTTGTACTGATAATCATCAATAATACCATCCAAAATATCATATGAAAACTTATCCTTAGAGTACTCAATAGCTAGTTGTGTTTTCCAATCATTGGGGACATGCATCAAAGAAAGAGCAGGCTTCCTAGAAAGTGCATTAACCACCACATTCATTGTTTCCTTTTTATATTCAATGTCAAAATTGTAGGATTGGATCTTGCTTACCCATTTTTGTTTCCTATCATTGAGCTTCCTTTGCGTTAAAAAGTGCCTTAAGCTATTGTGATAAGTCTTCACAATGAATTTTCCACCAACTAGATTTTGTCTAAAATTAACAAGTTATACAAATTGACAAGAAATTTATACTCAAAATGAGAACTCTAGCCATAAAAACTCATTTTTTTGTCAAAACCACCAAAAAACAACCCCAAATCGAAAAACCATGCTACCGGTAGCACCAATTTTTTTTTGGAGCTAAAATTACACCTTTTTTGAAATCTTGGGTGGCATCGCTATAATAAAAAACTTAAAATAGACCCTAAATAGAAAATGGTAGCACACATCTTTCACTCATTTTTCGTTTTGGGGATAAATTACAAGTTATTTGACATTGTCACCTTAAAGACCTACGATTTTGCAATACAAATGCCGAAATCAACCTACAAA
This sequence comes from Pseudotsuga menziesii, assembly GCA_001517045.1. Classification (NCBI taxonomy): domain Eukaryota; kingdom Viridiplantae; phylum Streptophyta; class Pinopsida; order Pinales; family Pinaceae; genus Pseudotsuga; species Pseudotsuga menziesii. Next base: position 69,969 of record LPNX010020617.1, on the reverse strand, counting down.
TAAAAAAGAGGTGCTACTAATGACACATTTTTTCTTATTAGCTTACATTTGATGATGTTTCCAAACCATACCATTAAAATACTTAAATTAAAAAAAAAAAACTCTATAAAAGTGAAAAAACACATGACAATTTCAAGGAAAAATGAACAAATTTTAATCGAAAAAATCCATAAATATTCAAAAATGAAAAAAATACATGTTTTCAACATATTTCGAAAAAAATAAAAAATACAAAAAACCACAAAATGAAATGAAATACATAAAGATAAATCCTGGTTTTGATGTTGCATTTCTGGACAAGTTTGAAATTTTTTTGATGAGCAATGAGCGTTTTTTAATAGTAGGTTTTTGTTAGGGTTTCTTATTTTTTCGGCCATGGTGAACAAGTGTGGGGGAAGGAGGAATTTGTCCTTTAGTAATGTTCTATCCCGTAGGGCTCCCACAAAAAATTCCCTTATACTGCTTGGGGCAATGATTCAAGCATCACTTTCAAAAGCTGCCAAGGGAAAGGAAGGAACAGGTTTGATGGAAGCTTCTTTGGATAAACAGGGTACTTCGGAAGCCATCAATTTTGATGGGGAAATGTATGAGGAAGATGACAAAGACAAATCAAAATGTAAACCCAAATCTCTTCAAATCCCATGATATGAGGTAACTTCAACCCTAGTAATTCAACAAATTCATTTCATGCAAGACCATGCTATCATTTGCAAATTTATTGGGTTATGGCCCTCAGGAAAATCCTTGGTGGATTCGCTCACCAACAATCGAAAACCAAAAGGGCAATGTGAATTAAAAATCAGCTCAAAAGGATTCTTTACAATTATATTCCACAACCTAGAATATAAGCACATAATATTTCAAGGAGAAACTTATATTTTCCATTCAACAAGGTTATATATGTGTAACTGGAAGGAGCATTTCTCCGAAGAAAAAGAAGACCTCAAAGTGGTTCCAGTCTGGGCACCTTTATATTCATTACCTAGGGAATTATGTAATATTGAAACACTTACAAGAATTGGTAACACTCTGGGGACCTTCATGCAAATATCATATGCAACCCTAGCAAGGCTTATATTTGTTATAGCTGGTTTCACCACTCCATGTGAATCACACTTTGTATGGCCTTCCCCTGTCCCGCTGCAGACTCCTTAGAACCCATGGACCATTTTTTGTCCTTTGATGTTTCCTTGACCATCCCTAAAAACATGAGAAAAATGATACACACGACTTTTAAACCTATAAGCGCGTATATACACGGGTTTGACCACTAAAACCGCGTACATCGAGATGTGTACAAAATCCAAATCCTTTTGGAGTTTTCCTTGACATGGATCCGACTCATTTGACTCCTGGCCTTCCATATGCCTTGAGATCGCTCAGATTAGACCTTTCATTACCCATTTGAAAATCTATATAAGGAACCCCTTGGTACATTGAAGGCATAAGAGAGAATTGAGAGAAAAGAAACTATAGTCCATTGTTGCCAGAACTTATTCTTGAGTCTGCATCCCTTTGTCCCTTGGAGCATTGTTGTGTTCTTCCCAAGCTTACCTTTTGCTTGTGAGCTTGCTATCGAGAGATGGAGGATTGAAGTGGTGGAGGCCCAAGTGGGGGATTCAGTTTCTCCAATTCGCAGACATGCCGACAGAGGTTGTATCTTGTAATCTCTGATTTATATTAATAGAAATATCTTTTCCTGCCCATTAATGTGTGTTTGAATGAATATTTTATCCATTGGATTATGTCAAATGCTTATACATTATTGATTATATATGCTAGAATATATCTAACACCATGATATATAGAATTCTTGTATTGTTTACTTGTTGTTGAGGAAGTAATCTATCAATTCAAGCGGAAGTTGGAAAGCTCAACGGGGATCTACTTCAACCGTCTGGAATAAGGTACGAGGTCTGATCCTTTAATGTTAGACATTTAATTTCTATTGCATATTTGAAAGGATTGATTTCTGAAGTCAAGTTGTTTGTTGTGGTACCCCAAGCCATAGGAATTTCTCTCTGTAACAGAATTGGAGACTCCGCTGGGGAGTTCCTAGTAGTTGTCCTTTGGGGGTTGTTTTATCGGCATTCAATGAATTTGAATTGCTCTTTCTCTCTTGTTTCTGTGTCGGGTCTAGGGGTATGTATGCCCGGTAGTGTCTGATTGGTGTGAAGTTTGTCTCAGCCTGTCTGTTTGCCTTGATTTTATGCACCTTACTTCCTGTACACGAGTTTTTAACTCACAGTCGCGTATACACGCGGGTTTCTCTTCGATTTCCGTGTATTCACATGGGTTTACTGCGAACAGTCACGTATTCCCTTGATTTTTCCTTTTTGTGGAAGTTAAATGGTTGTTGGGTGAATTTTGATATTTGTTGAGTCTCCTTTGGCACTACCTGAGTCTGTTTATACCTCTGTTTCTGACCAGAAACGTTTTTATTAGGCTAATTTTTTTTTTCCTTTTAAGAAGGTTCTTGTCATGGCATTTTCAATTTTTTGTTTGAGATTAGTGCATTATAGTTCTTTTACCTTAGTGCTTTGATTGAGTGCTGTTTATGTGTGCTTGTAGAGTCTAGGGGTTGTAGAATCATTCTTTTGCTTTTTGCATCTCATTTTATTTCAAAAAATCCAAAAACATCTGCTTATCATCATGGATTGCATTTTGCATTTTGCATTGTACTTGCACTAGATTTGCTTTGGAGTATTAGTTAGGAATTCATATAGGAAAGATTGCATTTATCATTTGAAGAAAAATTGTGCTTTTCACGTAGTAGCATACCCTGTTTTCATGGACACAATGCATTTACATTGATTGTTAGGTGTGCATTTTTACTTCATGTTGTGTCATAACACCATTAGTTGCATGACCATATCCTGTTTTTGAGTAATAAAGCCAATTAAAATCAACGCTAAATTAAAATGAACTACACTCTTTTCTTTTATAGGGTGCACCAACAAGCTTAGGTTTTAGGATCTTGGAATAGTTCATTGTAAGTAAATTCTCCAAGATCACTAAAAAACAACATGTATGTGTCTGTCTAGGTGAGTGTGTGAAATCCTTGGTATAACCAGTGTTTCTCAGGATCCTCCTCTCAAAAGGGAGTTAAGCACAAGGCAGTGTGAGCGGTTATTGATTGGGATGACCCCTAGTCATAACTGAGTAGGACCGAAGATATTTCCAGGATTGTATTCGTATCTGGGGACTCTTTTGAGAGTTTCAGGCTTTGCTACCTTGCCCATACGGTCAATCCCGCCTGCGACTGTCCGCCTGAGCATTGATTATATTGAGGTGACCTTAGTGGCCTTACCTAGGATATTGAGGGGGTACTTTGTAAGGGTTATTTTGTGGGTGTCCCGGCCAGTTTGGGGTCGGACAGCGCAGTCACTTTACACGTTGAAGCTGAGGGCCACAATAATTGGTTACGTACCTCCGCTTGTTGTGTATGGGAGTCTCAGGCCTCTCTTAGGTGAGACATACCTGCTTCATTCCGGAGCTCACTTATCCAGCCCTTGTTTGCTTGCATTTAGATTTAGATTTTATTAGTGATTGCTTTGTGCATGATAGTTGGCCTAGGGTTTATGTAAATAGAAAGTTTTTTCTATTTTTTGAGTCATTGTGGATTTGGGTGCGGCTCCTCGCCGTTCTCGTCATTTAGTAAGACTTCCACCTTCTACTTCTCCTCCTCCTCTGGGAGAGAGACCTAGATAGTCCGGGTGGACTATTTCACACATTGATTCACACACCATGGGAGACCATTTAGAAGGTATTCCTGAACCACCTTCTCCCATTCGTGTAGACGATGGGGAGTTTACTCCTACTTACGATCCTTCACCCGACTTGGCTGAGTTAGGTCCTACAATTTCTGAGATAGGAACCATTCATGATAGACCTAATCACTCTAGGGTTGATTCCCCATTGACGCGTTACTGGTATGGAATGCCGGAGGACACCGAGACTCATTTTGAATCCGCCAGCACTAGCTATGGTAGTTATGGTATGTCTGGTTTTCCTACACATGATTTGGCATTTCATGTCGAATCTGACTTCGAACCTAACACTATGCCTAGGGGAACTCTCATTCCTTACCATGCGGAGAGGTTTGGGAGCACTAGTCACATTGAACCTTCCATCCCAGTGGTGGAAGTTACATCACATATTCCTCCTAGGTCTAGGGTTAGTGATCCTATTAGGATACCAGATCCGAGATGGGTGACGATAGGGAACAACACGTACATTATTACTTAGATTCCTTCGTCCTCTGTCCCTAGTTCTTCAAATTTTCATCCTCCACCTTATTCAAGTGGTCCTTCCAGTCGGCAAATGGCTACAATTCAGGTCCGTACTGCGGTTACTAGACCGATTGCATCTCAAGTTTACATACTACCCGTTGCTTCGAGAGGTTATGTTCATACTTCTAGAGGTCATGTTACTACTTTTGGGGCATATATCCCTACTTCCAGTATGTATATTCCTACTTCCGGAGCATATATTCCTACCTATGGAGTGTCTCATGGGGAATCGCATGTGATGACCTATGGACCCTATTATGGAACACAGTATGGACAGGGTTCTTCACCTTATGGAGGTGGGTATCAACAACCTGTTTACTCTCCTAACTATGGCTTTGTAGCTCCTACTAGTCAAGGTCCACCACACTATGGTGCTTCCACGCCACCCTGTACGGGTCATATGGGAGGAGGGCACTATGGCCAAGGCCATGGTGGTAATAAGACCTATATGGACCAGGGAGCGGTCCATCAACCTTATCATCATAGGCTCCCTTTCCTTGCAACGCTCAATCTTCCTGACTTGTCGAGATTGACAAACGATCATGCAGCTCATGACCCGGCTTGGCCGGCTGTCCCTACCAAGCTTCCTTCAGACATACCTAAGTTGAAGGGAAAACCGGGAGAGGATCCGAGCGAACACGTTACCACGTTTCACCTATGGTGCTCTTCGAATTCCATACATCAGGACACAATCCGTTTGAGACTATTTCAACGCACCCTTACAGGGCTTGCCGCGAAATGGTATATAGAGTTACCTAGGGGAGCTTTCGCTTTGTTCGATGACCTTGCGATGAATTTTCTTAATCACTTCCAGCTACCAATGCGTTATGATGTTGGTACTAAACTCTTGTCAACATTTCAGAAAGACAAAGCCACACACATCTCTGATGACATTCAAGAGTGGCGTAGACGGAAGAGGTTAATTAAATCCTTTATACTGCCAGAGTTCCTCCTCGAATGGTTCCTCAAGTCATTATTGCCATATATAGCGAAGGATGTTTCTACATCCGTAGTGCAGAATGAGGAAAAAGTGATTTTTAGGGCACAAGAACTGGACTTGATCTATGCTCAGTCCAGTTTGTTATATGAGATTATTCCCAATGCTCCACGTTCCAGTTTCGATCCCAAAGTCAAACCTGGACCACATGCCGATGGCATTGTGGGTTGTGCAAGTGCGAAACCTATAGATTCGGTTACAAAACAAGTTAGTCAATTGTCAATCAACCAATCTGATGTGGGACAAGCTACGTATTCATCTCAACCCACCCAAATGGCGAGTGTACTTTCTGTGCAATCGTCGGACCAGAAGGGTAACCAGCAGCCCGGATGGAATAGAAAAAAGGGTAAAAATAATCGTAAGGGTGGGAATAAGAATGAGAATGCTAATAGTAATGACAAGAATGTATGGAATGCTGGGGGGGACAAGCAAGCTAAACGTTAGGTTAATTTCCCTTGCAAGTTATGTAAGGACGATCACCTCACTTACTTGTGCCCTCGTATTGAGGAAGCTTCAAGATTCTTGGCACAGGGCCCAACTGTGCTAACTAACCCTTTACCGCACAATCAAAATATGAACTCGAAGTCCCATGACCAGTCTGGTAGTGATCAGGATCCACCATAGAATAGTGGTCGTGGGTGCAGTAACATGGTCCGTGTTGCGAAAGTTGTGACCCGTGCGAAAGATTATGGTTTTTCACAACCTAGCCCAGGCAAAGAGCCTGATCCACCAGGGTCCCCTTTGTGTATTGAGAAACCTATGGATAAACCTGAGACTACACCTCGCATTCCTAAGGGAGTCCTTAAGCATTCAAGGCATAATCCAAATTCCCGAGCCGCCCAAAACTATTCAGTTGTCGAGGATTTGGGCCACACTCCTTGTGCGATGTCTACATTGGAAGTGCTTCAAAGTTGTCCTTCGCAAAGGAAGGTGTTGCTTTCTACCCTTGGTGTGAATGATGATGATTATTCCTCTATGATCATATTTGAAACCACAGGACTGCAGCCTCACTTTCCCTACTATGTGTCTCTTTTGATTCACGTAGAATGTCTTAATATGATCATCAAGCGCACTGTGCTTGACGAGGGTGCTGCTACTTCTGTGATGTCTTTATCCTGCTGGAAGGGTCTGGGTTCCCTTGAGCTGTCTAAATCAGTGACCATGTTAACTGCGTTCGATGGGAGATATTTTAGGCTGCACAACATCCTTCCTTCCCTTAAATTCCATTAGGGGGGGAAGACCGTTGTGATAGAGGTCGAGGTGGTTATTGCACCCCTTGACTACAATCTTTTGCTGGGTAGGAACTGGATGTACAGTATGCAAGCCGTTGCTTCTTCCCTGTTCTGCGTTGTATGCTTTCCACATAATGGGAAGATTGTAACAATTGATCAAATGACATTCAAGAATCCGTCTATTACAGCATCTTCGGGAGCTTCGATCCTGATTGTTGAACATTCTCTGCTGGCAACTAGGAGTGTGGGTGTAGGCATGTATCCAGCCCTCATGGGAAGCTTTAGTTGTCCTGCACTGATCCTCATGATAGGATCTAGTTCCAATGAGGCTTCTACATCTACGAGATCGGTGTCTTTTTGCACGATTCATATGGAAGATCATTGGATTCTTCCTACATAGAGTACTTTGAGTGAGCCCGTCATGACGGACGTGTCGTTTCCTGTAACTATGATAGCTTATCAAGCTAATCTCAAGTGTGTTGCAGAGCCTAGTCCTTCCCCTTCACGGACGGAGGAGGAGGACCCTTATGTGGTGCCATCATGGGCAGTACAGTCTTCTCATGCACATGACTGCCTTGATACGGTTTTCCCCTTCGGATGAAGCGATTATCGAGGCTATGTTGAGAGTTGAGCCACCATGGGAGGAGGTCCATCATAGATCGTACTTTCTTCCAGAGCTTGACCACTTGGAGCGTGAGGATTTTAGGGCAGTTCTTAGTTAGATAGTTGGTAGTCCTATGGTTCCATTAAGCTCTCCTGGTGTGATGGCTGATGGAAACATGGCGAACATATATTCAACGATTCCTATCAACATCTCTCGCAATCCTAGCATGATAGAGAATGTCTATATTGGGGCGGAATGTTCCCATGCTGAGATTCTTGAAGACACCGAGATATTTAAGGAATTCCATGATATTTTTGCTTGGTCTTACAACGAGATGCTAGGTATTGACCCTTGTATTATCGAGCACAAAATTAAGACTTACCCCAACGCTAAGCCTGTTCGACAACGTTTACGTGTGGTGAATCCTAGGAAAGCACCCGTGATTAAGGTAGAGATAGAGAAGCAGTTGAAAGCCGGTTTCATCTATCACGTTCCATTGACGAAGTGGGTTTCAAACCCCATTCCAGTGGATAAGAAAGAGGGAGCGATCCACATATGTACTGATTTCCATGATTTGAATTGTGCCTGTCCTAAGGACAATTTCCCCACACCATTTATTGATCAGATTTTGGATGAGTGTGTGGGTAGCGAGGTGTTCTCCTTTATGGATGACTTTTCTAGATATAATCATATATAGATTAAACCCGAGGACCAACACAAGATTGCCTTTATTTGTCCCTGGGGAACGTTTGCATATTGAAAAATTCATTTTGGCCTTAAAAACATCGGAGCTACATTTCAGCGGGTGATCACCTTGATCTTCCATGATCTCAAGCCAATTATAGAAGTATTTTTGGATGACCTCACTACTCATTCTTGTATGAGAATGTGTCATCCCTATCACTTGAGATTGGTATTCAAAAGATGCCGACACTATTCGGTTAGATTAAATCCTCATAAGTGCATCTTTGGTGTGAAGTCAGGTCGTTTGTTAGGATTCATCGTTTCTAAAGAGGGTATAAGAGTTGACCCTTTGAAGGTTGATGCAATACTTCAGTTGTCTCCCTTGAAGAATATTCGTCATCTTCAATGTTTGCAAGGCATGGCAAACTTCTTACGAAGATTTGTTGTAAACTTTGCCAATTTGACTAGAGGCTTCATGCGTCTCTTGAAGAAGGAGACCCCCTTTTATTGGGATGAGCAAGCCCAGGAGTCCTTCGATGCACTCAAGCGAGCCCTAGCATCGGCCCCAGTGATTAGTCCCCTGGACTATAGCCGTGATTTTCTATTATATGTGGTTGCGTCATTAGAGATGATTGGTATGGTTTTGGTTCAAGAGGATGAGGATCTCCAAGAGCATGTCATATATTATTTGAGCTGGAACCTTATTGACGAAGAGATTCGTTATTCTCATGTCGAGAAGCTTGCTTTAGCTACCGTACATGCGGTTCAGCGGTTGAGACATTATATTCTCCTTTGCTAGACCTTGGTTGTAGCCCATGTCAATCTGTTTCAATTCGTCCTCACCCGAAGGATGATTAGGGGAAAATATAATAAATGGATTGTCATTATGCAAGAATTTGATCTCGAGTTTGTTTCGGTAAAATCGAAGAAGTCTTTAATTTTTGCAGAGCTTATATCGGATTTATCGAGCGAGGCCGAGGAGTTGGTTTGTGAAGATACGTTTGTCGATGAACACATCTTATTAATCTCAATGTTAGACCCATGGTATGGGGATATCATAATATATTTACAAACACTCAAGACCCCTACTCACCTCTCGCGAGATGAATGACGACGATTGCGTCACGTCTCTAAGAACTATCGCATAGTGGATAACACTTTGTACCGTCGTGGGGTAGATTCCATTTTACGATGTTGTTTAACCCATGGAGAGGCTGAGGTAGTGCTGAATGATTTCCATGGAGGGGCATGTGGTGGTCATTTATCTAGGTTTTCTACAGCTCAAAATATTTTAAGAGCGGGCTATTTCTGGCCGTCGATCTTTAAGGATTGTGTTGATGCGGTTAGGAGGTGCCACCCTTGCCAGGTGTTTGCATGTAATATGCACTCGAAACCTACCCTGTTACATCCCATTATCATTGTCGATCCCTTCACTAAGTGGGGGCTCGATTTTATGGATTGCAACCCAGCTTCGGTTGGGGGGCACCATCATATTATAGTGGCTGTTGATTACTTCATGAAATGGTCTGAGGCTATGCCTACAGTAAAATTTGATGGTGAGATAGCTGCTCACTTTGTATTTAACCAAATTATTACTTGGTTTGGGATTCTGAAAGAGCTTGTCACTAACCATGGCTCGCACTTTCAGAACAGTATGATGGAACAGTTGGCATCGAAGTTAGGGTATAAGCAAGAGAATTCCTCTTCTTATTACCCTCAAGCGAATGGACAGGTAGAGGCAGTGAATAAATCACTCAAATCCATTCTCCAACGAACCATTGTGCAAAGCAAGAACAATTGCCACATCATGTTATATCATGCTTTGTGGGCATATCGAACCACTGTTAAGACTGCCACTGGTTTTTCTCCATATCAATTTGTACATGGAGTGGAGTCAATATTGCCGGTTGAATGTGAGATTCGTTCTTTGAAGCTAGCTTTAGAACTATTACCGGACACTTCCCCATTAGAGGAGCGTTTGGTTCACCTTGAGCAACTTCATGAGTAGCGTCGGGATGCCTTGGTGGCTCTAGAAGTCAATAAAAATCGCGTAAAGGCCCAATACGATAAGTCTGTCTGTCCAAGAATGTTTAGTGAGGGAGACTTGGTCCTTTTGTGGGATCAACCGAAAGAACCCTTGGGGGCAGGGAAATTTAATCCTATGTGGCGTGGTCCTTACGTGGTCAAGCATGTGTTAGAGAAGGGTGCGTATGAGTTAGTGGATTATGAAGGAACAACCTTGGCGGAGCCTAGAAATGGGCTCTATCTCAAGAAATACTATGCATGATATTCAGCCAAGGCTACTTATTGTATATTATTGTACAACTTTGCATAGTTAGGTCTTTTTCTTATCGTGATCAGGTTTGTGATTAGTTTCCATTTCTTTTGGCAGATGTCAATGGAATATTCCACCTACATAGGATTCGTGGATGGTGCAAGCCATCACACTCAACACTCAGCCTCTACTGATTGGGTGATTTATAATCCTATGGGTCAGGTACTATCTTTAGGAGGCGTATGTCTACGGCCATCTTCCAACAATGTTGCTGAATATAGTGCCATTATCGAGCTTCTATGGGATTCCATTTCAAATGGCGTTCTCTCTCTTGAGGTACGTCTTGATTCAAAGTTAGTAGTGTCACAACTCAATGGTTTGTACCATGTTAGAGATCCGACGTTATTGAGAATATTCTTATGTGTGAGATTGTTAGAATGACAATTTGACAATATAACATATATACATATTCCAAGAAATAATAATCAAGTTGCTGACTCATATGCTAACTACGTGTTAGATTGGCATTTGTTTCATTCACAATAAATTAATCACAAACACAATTTTTACACATGTAAATAAATAAACCGATCACCATAAAACTTTTTATATATACATCCAAAATGTGATAATACATAGTGTCATGATACAAAATTGGGGCTTTCGAGCCACCAGCATATAATACACGGTAGTACAAAATGTATACACTCCCAGGTGTCTAATCCTGTGGAGGAGGAGGAGGGTTGTGATCATGGAAGGTCACTATGGCTCTAGCTAACCGTTGAAATAATCGCACCCATGTGCGTGGTACACCCACCACCTGCCACTGCATAGCCTCAGGTAAGTCCTCGACTTGTGCCATGGGAACCTTATGTGTTAGTCTCACAAAATTGGTATGAATGCTCTGGAGCATCCGCTCTGCATCTACACCCGTGATGTCATCTCCTCTTTCCCTTCATCTATGATGAAGGAAGCCTTCTGGTCGCCGTGGTCCCACATCTGCACACAAATGGTAGATGTCACTATGTATTTTCACGCAAAAATATGTCTTTTTGATTCCATATAATCAAGAAAACACAAAAAAATTAAATAACTCAAAAAATTGAAAAAGAGAGGGTCGAGATTTGTTACCTATATCTCCATTTTTCGATCCTGGTGGTAGCGGCATGTCTGGGTCCCCCCAGAAATCTATCCCTGCATAGGGGTAGTCATCGATGGCAACTATCTATCATCACCACCATGGAAAGAAATTAGCTGGATATGGGTTGGCCACCCTACTACCCCCCAGTCTGTGCATAGCATCTGCCCAACGTCGTTGGGCCAGATCTCGAACCCCGTGAAGAGGAAGGTCCACTCTGGGGTTCAATCCTGGAACATGCTCAAAGAAAAACGTGCTCAAAATACTGCTAAGCCCAAAGTTCTGCACTCTACCTGCCTTACACTCACTGAGATGATGTTTCATGTTGCTCAGTAGTGTAGTGCTCTAGTCATAAATCGTGGGTCTCATGCACTCCACTGCATAGAACATTAGAGGCCACAAGGCCTGGTGGAGTGATGCTAAGCCTGCTATCCTGCCCAGTGTCAATAGTATGGCCTTTAGGCCTAGCACCTGTATAGCATTGGTAGGGACCTGACACGCCACCTTCTGTAGACAATTGACTTCTAAAGTGCAGAATAGGAAATAGGAGGGTTAGGAGAACTTACTTGTTTAACGACATTTGATCCTTACTAGTTCTCTTCCAATCTGCTCCACTTCCAAAGTCTTCAAGGCTCACTCCTCTTTCACCTGTTCAGAGACAATCTTCCAGATATAGAATGATTCATATATATATGTTAGCAGGTTAGATAAATCAAATATGACATACTGAATCATAAACAATTATCAAACCAAGATATATGAGACACATGTGGAAGAAGTAATCTCTTTATTATCAATAATGAGAAATTTCAGAGTACAACCAAACGTCTGAGACAAGGACTCCTCTGTCACCAAAGGATTCTGAGTTTCACTGCTCCAAAGACTTCTGTGAACAATCCACTAGCATAACTTTGCTCCAAAGTGTAAGTATCTACAACCCTCCCCAAGGCCTGTATTTATATGGGTGAAATAAGGCAGTTCTCGAAGGTTAGGGAGGTTATAGCAGTTAGGAAGATTAAGTAAAATGACTTAACTAAACTCCCATTAGCGCGTGATTTTGTGTTTTCATGTTAAGAGGCACATTCGTGGGTATGTAGTAGAGCAACCCGTGAATGACTCGCGACTCTGTATAAGCGCAACCCATGAATACATGGATTCGCAACTTGCTGTGAGGGAGACTCGCGAATGACTCGCGAGTTGTCTAAAAGGAGAGTCGCGAATACATCCCAACATGGAAAAATGGCAAAGTAACTAGCTGGATGAAGGTAGAATGTATTTCATGACAAGCCAAGCTATAGTGTTAAGGGAAAACCTCTATCCATAAGTTTCCTTTTGTGTGCCAACATGAGGGATATTAGCACTAAGACGGAGAGGTGCCACTCAGGTGTATAACAGTCCTCCACCTCTATGGTGAGGAACATCCTGTCTATTTGGAAGGACTTCGAGTCTGGATGCCAGTAATCCACCAGCATTTGTAATAGTCTTGGTTTGACCCTCAAACCACCAAGATACCAAAACTGGTAGAGTCCGCATGCACGTAGAGCCTGTTGAGCAATTAGATCAACCCTTACTGCTTCCCCTACCTCACCATGTTCACGCTCTCTCCACTCTAGGACCATCCTGCACAAGAAATTGAAAATTTGACCATTAGATTATTGAAAAAACCTTATGCGCGGCCTCATACGCGACTATTTTCAAAACAGCCGCGTATGTACGCGGGTTTGAGGGTATTTTCTGCGTATATCCCGCCCTATACGCGGAAAAAACCTCGATTTATGCATGGGCCGCAGTGCTCATTTTAGATTGTCCTAGAAAGCCTAATTGACCATGGAATTTCATGAAAATTGCATCAAAATGAAAGAGAAGAGCATGGGTAAATACCTGGAAGAAAAGGTAGTGGATTTCTTCGGCTCGATCTCTTGGAATTCGCTGTTGAAAATCAGAGCTCAAATGGGTAAAAGTTTCAAATGTTTTATAATATTTTGAATTGTTTACTATTTATAGAAAATTTTAAAATATTTGAAAATTTTTACCCCCTTTCCTATAGTTTTGAAATTTTCTAACCATTTTAGACCGTTTTTGACATAATTCATGATGTAGAGGACCTTTTTCAGTGTTGTTTCAGCCATTGGATTGACTCGTTCATGCCGATCTCAGGTATCATATCTAAACTAGCATATAGGTTAGGTTTCATCATCATTTGCATTTTGCATGGGCTTATGACCATATCATCATGACCTTAAGTACGAACCCACTCTGTTATGTCACAGAACCTTCTTGCTGTTTTAGAAGTGGCATGATACGAGTGGTAGAGCTTCACCTTACATGGGTACCCTAGTTAGTGCCTTATTTGCATTTGGTGCCCATGATGACATTTTCTCTTTTAGCGTGTGGGAGTCTATTGTATAGTACTGCCATGACATTTCACAAGAGCCTCATACTCCTCTTAATCTTTTGTTGCCCTATTACCCTCAGGAATCCCTCATGTCAAGTTGTGAATGCATTATCATGAGATTTTCCTGCCTTATTGAGCTTTATGTCGGCTCTCCTGGCATTGCATTTCAGACATATAGCCCGAGCTTGTCTCATGTCTAGCCATGCAGAGCCATTTCTTATATCCTTCGCAGCTTGTTTCCCTTTTTACCGGGAGGGGATTTTCCCCTGAGTGTCGATATCCTACACATGTATCCTTGAATTGAGCATAGGTATGTTCCACTGCTTGGAACTAGTTTGTTTGCCCTTATGACACTCGTCTCCTCCTAGTCTGTAACTATAAAGCCATTTTATTCTTTTTCAAGCTTTTTAAATAATTGAAAAAGTCCAAAAAAATAAAAAAACAAAAAATCCAGACAAGGAAAGATGTTATCTATGGCAGCTGTCGAGTCGTGTCACCTTTGAACAGAGCACTGTATATCACATCCAGTGGTTGGGTTATAGTTTGACTTTAGGAGCTATACTCCTTTATCTGAGTTTATCTCCACCGACTGGTTAAGCTTCTAGTCCCTATGGAGCCTCTGTCGATGCCTCCTATGTCGCAGAGATGTCCCAGTTTGTATATCGAGTCAATGCTGCCTTTATTCAGTCACCATACACTGTTATTCTCTTGTTTGAAGGAAGTTGAATCCTGATTCGACCATTCCTCAGTTCTCTTGACTTTGCATGTCAGCCATTCTCGGTACAGTTACTAGTTCATGCACCTAATGATCGAGTCCTTCCACATTATACAGCTTTGCTGAGTACCTCATGTTAGATGATGGGGGATGCCTTAATGCCCTACTTCTAGTGGATTTCATCCCATCGACTTCAGATCATTTATTCTGGGATTGGAATCTAGAGTCATTTTGAGTGCCTTGAGACTTGTAGTCATCAGTGGCAAGTTCTATCGCCATCGACAGTCTTTGGGAATACATCAATGTCCCCTGATCGATGGATCCTCTCAAGTGTTCGACCTCAACACATTTGTTCACACTTGTAAGTTTTCACTCTAGTACCTTGATTCCCATTTTCATTATCGGTGGGTGATCTCGCGTCTGTTAATGGTATACATTAATGACCGATAATTAGACGATGGACTACTATGTTCGACCTCGACACCTCTATTCGCATAGTAGGACATGTACTCATAGCGGTTTGTGTAGAAGACTTTCCAGATTGGTGGAATCTCTTATATGCTACCTCCTTGATTGTGCCAGTATTCATGAGATTTCAACTCTCGTGACTTGATTCCAGTATATGTCAGATATTTCCAGCCACTATGGAGATCTTGATTTATTATATGTATTCAGCCATTATGGAGATCATGGTCCTTTTTATATCTTCATCATGGATATTCTGATCTATGTATATTGTACGTGGCGATGACCACTTATGTGATATCTTGTATCATGCCTATTCATGGCCATTGTACTCTTATGTATCCAGGACTGCTATATGTATTTGCAGTTATGTGCATAGTTGTATTATTGTACTATGATGATTGGATGGATGGTCTTCCATTTGAGATCCTTCATCACTCCCCTTCTGGGATGGAATTATACTGTATTTCATCCATTGTATGACCCCTCTAACCTCACACATTAGGGGGCATCTGTTATAGCTGATTTCACCACTCCAGGTGAATCACACTTTGTATGGAATTCCCCTGTCCCGCTGCAGACTCCTTAGACCCCATGGACCATTTTTTTTCCTTTGATGTTTCCTTGACCATCTCTAAAAACATGAAAAAAATGATACACGCGAATTTTAAACCTATAAGCGTGTATATACGTGGGTTTGACCACTAAAACTGCGTACATTGGGATGTGTACAAAATCCAAATCCTTTTGGAGTTTTCCTTGACATGGATCCGACTCATTTGACTCCTAGCCTTCCATATGCCTTGAGATCGCTCGGATTCGACCTTTCATTACCCCTTTGAAAAGTTATATAAGGAACCCTTTGGTACATTGAAGGCATAAGAGAGAATTGAGAGCAAAGAAACTATAGTACATTGTTGCCGGAACTTATGCTTGAGTCTGCATCCCTTTGTCCCTTGGAGCACTGTTGTGTTCTTCCCAAGCTTGCCTTTTGCTTATGAGCTTGGTATCGAGAGATGGAGGATTGAAGTGGTGGCGGCCCAAGTGGGGGATTCAGTTTCTCTGATTTGCAGATGTGCCGACAGAGGTTGTATCTTGTAATCTTTGATTTATATTAATAGAAATATCTTTTCCTGTCCAATAATGTTTGTTTGAATGGATATTTTATACATTGGATTATGTCAAATTCTTATACATTATTGATTATATATTCTAGAATAGATCTAACACCATGATATATAGAATGCTTGTATTGTTTACTTGTTGTTAAGGAAGTAATCTATCAATTCAAGCGGAAGTTGGAAAGCTCAATGGGGATCTACTTCAACGGTCCGGAATAAGGTATGAGGTCTGATCCTTTAGTGTTAGACATTTAATTTCTATTGCATATTGGAAAGGATTGATTTCTGAAGTCAAGCTATCTGTTGTGGTACCCCAAGCCATAGGAATTTCTCTCCGTAACAATATTTCATATGCCCATATCTACCTCTACCTAGACATATCTGAAGCCCTTCCTGAAGCTATTTTCCTGAGACATAGAGACAAAATGTATTCAAGCCATTGATTATGAGCATATTCCTTTTTGCTGCCGCAAGTGCCATGAGCGTGGACATCTTTTTTGGCACTTCCCTTTGAACGTCAACCCTAATCCCTCAGGACCATCATCCAAAGTGGAAGAGAAAGGGTTCATGATTTCCCCAAGCCAATGCAGACTGAATTTGAAAAATCCCTCCTCTAACCCTCCCATTGACCTTCACATTCAAAACAACTTCTCAATTTTATCTCATCAGAACCCTATCAAGAGTCTGGATACCATCACGCCTACTTCAAAAATTGCAAAATTCTCTCCTCCCTTCCCTAATCCTGAGAAAAACCCTTCACAGGAACTCGTGCCTTCTATTTTTCACCCAATTACCACTCTAGATAAAATGCCTTGTCCCTTAGTAGAAGACCTATTAATGAATGAGGAAGGGGACTTTCCAGAAGAAAATGATATGGAGTTAGGAGAGATGGATGTTTCAGTCCTTTCAGCGACTATTCACAATGGAGACACCAACAACATACCAACTCATCAACTAGATATCTTGGTAGATTTGTATTGGTGTAGATATAAGGAAAAAAAACTCCCCAAGCAGACTAAAACATCAGAGAAAAACTCAAGGAAGAATCATATAGGATTAAAAGATCAAAAGCATAGAGACATGCTAAAAATACAAGGAGATACTCCTAAAAAGGGAAGAAAATACAACATACAATTAATCAAAGAATTGGGATTCTATTTAATAGACTTAGGGAAGAGTGCCTGAATAGACTGTCACTTTTATCCCACTATTTAAATGGAATTAAATTTCATTTCATAGAACATTAGAGGAATCGGGAGTGATTCCAAAAGAAAAATGCTAAAAAACAAGATTCTTAATTAAAAACCTGTTGTTATAATGCTACAAGAAACCAAATGTCAAAGAAAAAGCTACAGGTTTTCATTAATCAATGTTGGAAGAATGCTCAAGTAATAGCTCTAGATTCTAGAGGCAACACAGGAGGATTAGCAATTATATGGGACCCCAACCTTCTACACATGGAAGGATTCTTCTAATTTCAAAGCACTCTTTCTAGATGGTTTAAGATCAATGGAACCACCCAAGTAGGCGTGGTCACCAATGTTTATGGACCCCAAAAAATAGAGAAAAAGTTCTCTTTTCTCGATCAATTAGCCCAGTTGAAGGCTTGAAACCCCTCCCCAAATTGGATTATTTTAGGAGATTTCATTATGATCACCGCTCTGTTAGAAAAAAAAAAGGTGGAATTTGAAATCTTGACAGGGATAGTGCAACTCTTCAAACTCTCATCAGAGATATTAATCTAGAAGATATGCAAATCACTAATGGCATATATACTTGGAATAACCATAGAGGTGGAGACATGTAGGTGGCTTGTCGGTTGGATAGATTTCTCATTTCTGATAGGCTTCTACAAAACCAAATCAATCTTTCTGCTACCATTCTCCCTAAGGCTGGATCAGACCATTGGCCTATTTTCCTTCTCATAGAAATGGAATGTTCCCACTGTAAAATTCCTTTTAGGTTAAAAAAATTATGGCTCTCTCACCCAGAATTCATGTAAAAAATACAAGAATGGTGGATTGACTCAACCCACATTGAAGGAAATCATTTACAGATTTTAACAAAGACTGAAGCAACTAAAATTTAATCTCAAACAGTGGAACAAAATGGATTTTGGTAACATATTTGAAGAGAATTTTTTTTTGGAAAATAAACTAAAAGATGAGCTGCAAGCCATCCAATCGGGGTACACAGACGAGCTAAAAGATCAGGATAAAGACACACAAGAGTAGATAAACATAAGGTACCAACAAAAGGAAATTCTATGGAAACAAAAATCCTCGATTCAAAGGCTTAAGCAGGGAGAAACAAATACCAAATTCTTCCATATTGTTACACCAAATTCTCATCACCATCATGTTATGAGATAGGTATTCCCTTGTTTTCTTCAATCCCTCAAAGTTTTCCCCAGAGAAATGACAGGAAAAAATATCCCCTACATTTTTTCCTTGTTTTGAGCTGGTAACGCTCTTTTCCCATTGACAAAAAGAGTTACCCAAGAATCAAAGAACTGGTAACACTCCTGATACATGAGCAAAGAGTGGTGCCACTGCTTCTAGCATTATTGCAAGAAGCATTACCCCCTTAACACTGCCTGTTTGCTTCATTGGAGGAGCAGTGCTCGAGTTTTCAAGGCAACTTAAGAGAAGCTTCGAGAGGCTTCTTGAAGCTTACCTCAGTGGAGCCTCATCCATATGGTTTAGGACCAGCTGGAGCTTGAGATCCTCCCTTTTTGGATCTTATATTCACCTAACCTATGAGATAATCAACCATAACTATCCTCCCATGTCTTTAAATACTAGCCCATCCCCCATGGGAAAAGGGAGGAAGAATTGTGTTGCATACTGAAACTCTGTCAAAATAATTCTTGAGCTATTAGAGGCAAGGTGAAGTTAGAGGCAAGGATCCATTGGAAGGAACTTTCAACACCAAGGCATAAAGGTTGTAGTCTCTTCAATCATTTCTAATAAAAAATTTATTTTCTTTCCCATATTTACTATTTCATGTGTATATATTGCTTGATTCCTTGGTCACGAGCATAGATCTAGTTGATTATATTGTATGCTATCATGTTTTTCTTGTTGTATTCCATCTTTTACAAGTTCTTCTACAGTATGAGAGGAGAAAGCTTCAAGGATAGTGAGGACAACCTTTGAGAGAAGTATCATGGAATTTCATTCAAGTGATTAACCAGATATAGGGGAAGTTTAACATTTGGTGTTTTTGTTTTGTTCTAGATCTGAACCATTCAAACTAGGGAACCAGCTCCTGTCCGCAGGAGGTGATTATTTCCAGCTAACACATATCTCCATGCTTCAAATAAGTAAACATAACATGATAACTAGGATCAACTCTGGTTAAGGAACTGTGCTGCAAACTAGCCAAGAAATTGAGTAGGAGTTGGTCCACTTTTACAAGGACCTCCTCACCAAACCAATAAGGGACATATATCCTGCCATCCAACAAGTCCTACAGCACATCCCTAAAATCATATCGGACGATCAAAAACTCAACCTTTCATAGGACACCATGATGCATGAAGTGGAAACAACAATGATGGAAATGAACCTTGGGAATCCCCTAGGTCTGGATGGTTCACAACGTATTTTTTCCATGCTTATTGGAACATCATTAAACTGGATGTTTGGTAGGTGGTGGAATCTTCTAGAATATCTAGTCTTATCCTTCCTGCCTTTAATTCCACCTTCCTCACCCTTATCCCTAAAACTGATAAACATGTTGATCCCTCAAATTTCAGGCCCATCGTGCTTTGTAATGTTATCTACAAAATCATTTCCAATCGACTGAAGCCCCTCCTCCCTCTTATCATATCCCTGGAGAGAACATGTTATGTTGAAGTAAGGAAAATCCTAGATGGTATCATCACTGCCCATGAAGCAATACACTCTCTCAAAAACTCCAAGCAATCCGACATGCTCATAAAGCTGGATATGTCCAAAGACTTTGACAAAATAAGTTGGAAATTCCTCAAAGAGATGATTTTATCCTTTGTATTCTCACCATCCTGGGTGAATTGGGTGTTAGATTTAGTCTCTTGTTACGGAGAGAAATTCCTATGGCTTGGGGTACCACAACAGACAGCTTGACTCCATAAATCAATCCTTTCCAATATGCAATAGAAATTAAATGTCTAACACTAAAGGATCAGACCTCGTACCTTATTCCAGACGGTTGAAGTAGATCCCCGTTGAGCTTTCCAACATCAGCTTGAATTGATAGATTACTTCCTCAACAACAAGTAAACAATACAAGCATTCTATATATCATGGTGTTAGATTTATTCTAGCATATATAATCAATAATGTATAAGCATTTGACATAATCCCATGGATAAAATATTCATTCAAACACACATTATTGGACAGGAAAAGATATTTCTATTAATATAAATCAGAGATTACAAGATACAACCTCTGTCGGCACATCTACGAATCGAAGAAACTGAATCCCCCACTTGGGCCTCCACCACTTCAATCCTCCATCTCTAGATAGCAAGCTCACAAGCAAAAGGAAAGCTTGGGAAGAACACAAAAGTGCTCCAAGGGATAAAGGGATGCAGACTCAAGCATAAGTTCTGGCAACAATGGACTATAGTTTCTTTGCTCTCAATTCTCTCTTATGCATTCAATGTACCAAGGAGTTCCTTATATAGATTTTCAAAGGGGCAATGAAAGGTAGAATCCGAGCGATCTCAAGGCATATGGAAGGCCAGGAGTCAAGTGAGTCGGATCCATGTCAAGGAAAACTCCAAAAGGATTTGGATTTTGTACACATCCTGCGTGATTATAGGTTTAAAAGTCACGTGTATCATTTTTCACATGTTTTTAGGGATGGTCAGGAAAAAATCAAAGGACAAAAAATGGTCCAAGGGGTCTTACGAGTCAGTAGCAGGACAGGCGAAGGCCATACAAAGTGTGATTCACATGGAGTGGTGAAATCAGCTATAACAGATGCCCCCTAATGTGTGAGGTCAGAGGGTTCATACGATGGCCGAAATACATTATAAGTCCATCCCAGAAGTGGAGTGATGAAGGATCCCAAATGGAAGACCAACCACCCAATCAGCATAGTACAATAATACAACTCTGCACATAACTGCAAATACATATAGCAGTCCCAGATACATAAGAGTACAATGGCCATGAATAGGCATGATACAAGATATCACATAAGTGGTCATCGCCACATAAAATATACATAGATCAGAATCTCCATGATGAAGATATAAAAAGGACCATGATCTCTATAATGGCTGAAGATATATAACAGATCAAGATCTCCATAGTGGCTGGAAATATCTGACATATACTGGAATCAAGTCATGAGAGTTGAAATCTCATGAACACTGGCATGATCAAGGAGGAAGCATATACGAGATGCGACCAATCTGGAATGTCTTCTACACAAACCGCTATGAGTACATGTCCTACTATGCGAATAGAGGTGTCGAGGTTGAACATAGTAGTCCATCATCTGATTACTAGTCATTAATGTATACCGTTAACAGACGTGAGATCACCCATTGATAATGAAAATGGGAATCAAGGTACTAGAGTGCAAACTAACAAGTGTGAATAAATGTGTTGAGGTCGAACACTTGAGAGGATCCATCAATCAGGGGACATTTATGTATTCCCAAAAGACTGTCGATGGCAAGAGAACCTGCCACTGATGACTGCAAGTCTCAAGGCACTCAAAATGACTCTAGATTCCAATCCCAGAATAAATGATCTGAAGTCGATGGAATGAAATCCGTTGGAAGGAGGGAATTAAGGCATCCCCCATCATCCAACACAAGGTACTCAGAAAAGCTGTATAATGTGGAAGGACTCGATCATAAGTTGCATGAACCAGTAACTGTACCAGGAATGGCAGACATGCAAAGTCAAGAGAACTGAGGAATGGCTGACTCAGGCTTCAACTTCCTTCAAACAAGAGCATAAAGGCATATGGTGACTGAATAAAGGGATCATAGACTCAATATACAAACTGGGACATCTCTGTGACACAGGAGGCATCGAAAGAGGCTCCATAGGGACTGGAAGCTTAACCAGTCGGTGGAGATAAAATCAGATAAATGAGTACAACTCCTAAAGTCAAACTATAACCCAACCAATGGATGTGATATACAGTGCTCTATTCAAAGGCAACACGACTCGACAGCTGCCAAATATAACATCTTTCCTTGTCTGGCTTTTTGGTTTTTTTATTTTTTTGGACTTTTTCAGTTATTTAAAAAGCTTGAAAAAGAATAAAATGGCTTTATAGTTACAGACTAGGAGGAGACGAGTGTCATAAGGGAAAACAAACTATTTCCAAGTAGTGGAACATACCTATGCTTAATGCAAGGATACATGTGTAGGATATCGACACTCGAGGGAAAATCCCCTCTCGGTAAAAAGGGAAACAAGCTGCGAAGGATAAAAAAAATGGCTCTACATGGCTAGACATGAGACAAGCTCAGGCTATATGGCTTAAACACAATTTCAGGGGAACCGGCATAAAGCTCAATAAGGAAAGCAAAGCTCATGATAATGCATTCACAACTTGACATGAGGGAGTCCTGAGGGAATAGGCCAGCAAAAGATCAAGAGGAGTATGAGGCTCTTGCGAAATGTCATGGAAATAATATACAATGGACTCCCACACCCTAAAGGAGAAAATGTCAGCATGGGCACCAAATGAAAATAAGGTGCTAACTAGGGTACCCATGTCAGGTGAAGCTCTACCACTCATATCATGCCACTTCTAAAACAACAAGAAGGTTCCGTGACATAATAGAGTGGATTCGTACCTAAGGTCATGATGAGATGGTCATAAGGTCATGAAAAATGCAAACGGTGATGAAACCTAACCTATATGCTAGTTTAGATATGATACTTGAGATCGACACGAATGGGTCAATCCAATGGCTGAAACGACACTGAAAAAGGTCCTCTACATCATGAATTATGTCAAAAACGGTCCAAAATGGTTAGAAAATGTTGAAACTATAGGAAAGGGGGTAAAAATTTTCTAATATTTGAAAATTTTCTATAAATAGTAAACAATTCAAAATATTATAAAACATTTGAAACTTTTACCCATTTGAGCTCAGATTTTCAACAACGAATTCCAGGAGATCCAGCCGGCAGAATCCACTACCGTTTCTTCCAGGTATTTACCCATGCTCTTCTCTTCCATTTCAATGCAATTTTTATCAAATTCCATGGTCAATTAAGCTTTCTAGGACAAACTAAAAAGGGCACTGTGGCCCACACGGAAATCGAGGGTTTTTCCACGTATAGGGCTGGATATACGCGGAAAATGCCCCCAAAGCCACGTACATACGCGGCTGTTTTGAAAACAGTCGCGTATGAGGCCGCGCATAAGGTTTTTTCAATAATCTAATGGACAAATTTGCAATTTCTTGTGTAGGATGGTCCTAGAGTGGAGAGAGCGTGAACATGGTGAGCTAGAGGAAGCAGTAAGGGCCGATCTAATGGCTCAACAAGCTCTACGTGCATGCAGAATTTACAAGTTTTGGTGTCTTGGTGGTTTGAGGGACAAACCAAGACTATTACAGATGCTGGTGGATTACTGGGATCCAGACTCTGAGTCCTTCCAGATAGATGGGATGTCCCTCACCATAGAGGTGGAGGACATATACTTCATTACTGGGATTTCTAAACGAGGGGAAGTGGTGAACCTTGGTTCTCATGGTGGGCTAGGTGATGGCCTAACTTTCAATGAGTACATTGTGGTGTACTGATATCTAGACATAGAGAAGGTGGGGAGTCAGGTCCCTACCAACGCTATACAGGTGCTAGGCCTAAAGGCCATACTATTGACATTGGGCAGGATAGCAAGCTTGGCATCACTCCACCAGGCCTCGTGGCCTCTGATGTTCTATGCAGTGGAGTGCATGAGACCCATGATTTATGACAGGAGCACTACACTACTGAGCAACATGAAACATCAACTTAGTGAGTGTAAGGCAAGTAGAGTGCGGAACTTCAGGTTTAGCAGTATACTAAGCATGTTTTTCTTCGAGCGTGTTCCAAGATTGAGCCCTAGAGTGGACGTTCCTCTTCACGGGGTTTGATATTTGGCCCAATGTCATTGGGCAGATGCTATGCGTAGACTGGGGGGTGGTAGGGTGGCCAACCCATATCCAACTGACTTCTTTCTATGGTGACGATGACAGATAGTTTCCATCGATGACTACCCCTATGCAGGGATAGATTTTCGAGGGGACCTGGACATGCCAGTACCACCAGGATCGGCATATGGAAATATAGGTAACGAATCTCGACCCTCTCTTTTTAAATTTTTGAGTTATTTAATTTTTTTGTGTTTTTTGATTATATGGAATCAAAAGACATATTTTTGTGTGACAATACATAGTGACATCTACCATTTGTGTGCAGATGTGGGACCATGGTGGCCATAAGGCTTCCCTTATCATAGACGGAGGGGAAGAGGAGATGACATCACGGGTGTGGATGCAGAGCGAACACTGCAAAGCATTCATACCAATTTTGTGAGACTGACACATAGGGTTCCCATGGCACAAGTCAAGGACTTGCCTGAGGCTATGCAATGACAGGTGGTGGGTGTACCATGTGCATGGGTGCGATTATTCTGATGGCTAGCTAGAGCCGTAGTGACCTTCCATGATCACAACCCTCCTCCTCCTCCACAGGATTAGATACCTGGGAGTGTATACATTTTGTACTACCTTGTATTATATGTTGGTGGATCGAAAGCCCCAATTTTGTATCATGACACTATGTATTACCACATTTTGGATGTATATAAAAAGTTTTATGGTGATCGGTTTATTTATTTAGATGTGTAAAAATTGTGTTTGTGATTAATTTATTGTGAATGAAAAAAATGCCAATCTAACACGTAGTTAGCATATGAGTCAGCAACTTGATTATTATTTCTTGGAATATGTATATATGTTATATTATCAAATTGTCGTTCTAATAATCTCACACGTAAGAATATTCTTAATAATGTCGGATCTCTAACATGGTACAAACCATTAAGCTGTGACACTACTAACTCCAAATCAAGACG
This sequence comes from Pseudotsuga menziesii, assembly GCA_001517045.1. NCBI lineage: Eukaryota > Viridiplantae > Streptophyta > Pinopsida > Pinales > Pinaceae > Pseudotsuga > Pseudotsuga menziesii. The sequence continues at coordinate 44,961 of LPNX010020617.1, read as the reverse complement.
TACCTCAAGAGAGAGGACGCCATGTGAAATGGCATCCCGTAGAAGCTCAATAACGACACTATATTCAGCAACATTGTTGGAAGATGGCTGCAGACATATGCCTCCTGAAGACAGTACCTGACCCATAGGAGTGTAAATCACCCAAGCAGCAGAGGCTGAGTGTTGAGTGTGACGGCTTGCAACATCCATGAATCCTATGTAGGTGGAATATTCCATTGACATCTTCCAAAAGAAATGAAAACTAATCACAAACCTGATCATGATAAGAAAAAGACCTAACTATGCAAAACTATACAATAATATACAATAACCATCCGTGGTTGAAAATCATGCATAGTACTTCTTTAAATAGAGCCCATTTCTAGGCTCTGCCAAGGTTGTTCCTTCATAATCCACTAACTCATAATCTCCCTTCTCTAAGACATGTTTGACCATGTAAGGACCATGCCACATGGGGTTAAATTTTCCTGTGCCCAAGGGTTCTTTTGGTTGATCCCACAAGAGGACCAAGTCTCCCTCACTAAACCTCCTTGGATGGATAGACTTATCATACTGGACCTTTACGCGACGTTTATTGACATCTAGAGCCACCAAAGCATCCCGATGCTGGTCATCAAGTTGTTCAAGGTGGACCAAACGCTCCTCCAATGGTGAAGTGTTTGGTAAGAGTTCTACATCTAGCTTCAACGAAGGAATCTCACATTCAACTGGCAATATCGACTCCACTCCATGTACGAGTTGATATGGAGAAAAACCTGTGGCATTCTTAACAACGGTTCTATATGCTCACAAAGCAGGATATAACATAATGTGCCAATTATTCTTGCTTTGTGTGATGGTTCGTTGGAGAATGGATTTGAGTGATTTATTCACTACTTCTACCTGCCCATTCGCTTGAGGGTAGTAAGAGGAGGAATGATCTTGCTTGTACCCTAACTTTGATGCCAACTCTTCCATCATAGGATTCTGAAAGTGCGAGCCATGGTCAGTGACAAGCTCTTTCATAATTTCGAACCGAGTAATAATCTGGTTAAATATGAAGTGGGCGACTGTTTCACCATCAGTTTTAACTGTAGGCATAGCCTCAACCCATTTCGTAAAGTAATAAACAACCACTATAATATGATGGTGCCCCCCAACCGAAGATGGGTTGCAATCCATAAAATTGAGCCCCCACTTAGTGAAGGGACCGGCGGTGATAATGGGATGTAATGGGGCAGGTTTCGAGCGCATATTATGTGCAAACACCTGGCAAGGGTGGAACCTCTTGACCATATTTACGTAATCCTTAAAGATCGATGACCAGAAATAACCCGCTCTTAAGATCTTTTGAGCTGTGGAAAGCCCAGATAAATGACCACCACATGCCCCTCCATGGCAATCATTCAGCACTACCTCTGCCTCTTCATGAGTTAAACAACATCGTAAAATGGAATCTACCCCATGGCGGTACAAAGTGTTATCCAGTATGAGGTAGTTCTTAGACACGTGACGTAATCGTCGTCGTTCATCTCATGAGAGGTGGGTAGGGGTCTTCAATGTTTGTAAATATATTATGATATCCCCATACCATGGGTCTAAAGTTGAGATTAAGAAGATGTGCTCATCGAAAAACGTATCTTCACAAACCAACTCCTTGGCCTCGCTCAGGAAATCCGATATAAGATCTGCAAAAATTAAATACTTCTTCGATTTTTCCAAAACAAATTCGAGATCGAACTCTTGCAAAATGACAATCCATTTATTATATTTCCCCCCAATCATCCTTCGAGTGAGGATGAATTGAAATGGATTGACATGGGATACAACCAAGGTTTGGCAAAGGAGAATATAATGTCTCAACCGCTGAACTGCATGTACGGTAGCTAAAGTAAGCTTCTTGACATGAGTACGAATCTCTGCATCAATAAGGTTCTAGCTCAAATAGTATATGACATGCTCTTGGAGCTCCCCATCCTCTTGAACTAAAACCATACCAATCATCTCTAAGGACTCGACCACATATAATAGAAAATCACGGCTATAGTCCGGGGGACTAATCACCGGGGCCGATGCTAGGGATCGCTTGAGTGCATCGAAGGACTCCTGGGCTCGCTCATCCCAATAAAAGGGGGTGTCCTTATTCAAGAGACACATGAAGCTTCTAGTCAAATTGGAAAAGTTGACAACAAATCTTCGTAAGAATTTTTCCATGCCTTGCAAACATTGAAGATGATGAATATTCTTCGGGGGAGACAATTGAAGTATTGCCTCAACCTTCAAAGGGTCGACTCTTATGCCCTCTTTAGAAATGATGAATCCTAACAAACGACCCGACTTCACACAAAAGATGCACTTATGAGGATTTAATCTAACCAGATAGTTCCGGCATCTTTTGAATACCAATCTCAAGTGATAGGGATGACGCATTCTCATACAAGAATGAGCAGCAAGGTCATCCAAAAATACTTCGATAATTGACTTGAGATCATGGAAGATCAAGGTCATTGCCCACTGAAATGTAGCTTCGACATTTTTAAGGCCGAAAGGCATTTTTCGATATGAAAAAGTTCCCCAAGGACAAATAAATGTAGTCTTATGTTGGTCCTCAGGATTAATTTGTATCTAATTATACCTGGAAAAGCCGTCCATAAAGGAAAAACCTCGCTACCTACACACTCATCCAAAATCTGATCAATAAATGGTGTGGGGAAATTGTCCTTAGGATAGGCACAATTTAAATCATGGAAATCAGTACATATACGGATCGCTCCCTGCTTCTTATCCACCGGAACGGGGTTTGAAACCCACTTCGTCAAGGGAACGGGATAGATAAAACCAGCTTTCAACAGTTTTTATATCTCTGCCTTAATCGTGGGTGCTTTCCTTGGATTCACCGCACGCAACCGTTGTCGAATAGCCTTAGTGTTGGGGTAAGTCTTAATCTCGTGCTCGACAATTCGAGGGTCGATACCTGGCAGTTCGTTGTAAGACCAAGAAAATATATCATAGAATTCTTTAAATAGCTTGGTGTATTCTAGAATCTTAGCATAGGAACATTCTGCCTCAATATAGAAATTCTCTATCCTTCCAGGATCACGAGAGATGTTGATAGGAATTGTTGAAGATATGTTTTCCATGTTTCCATCAGCCATCTGACTAGGAGAGCTTAACGGAACCATAGGACTACCAACTCTCACACTAAGAACCGCCCTAAAATCCTCACGCTCCAAGCGGTCAAGCTCAGGAAGAAAGTGCGATCTATGATGGAGTTCCTCCCATGGTGGCTCAACTCCTGACATAGCCTCAATAATCACTTCATCTGAAGGGAAAACTGTATCAAGGAAGTCGTGCACGTGAGAATACTGTACTGCCCATGCCGGAAGCACATAAGGGTCCTCCTCTTTCGTCTGCGAAGAGGAAGGACTAGGCTTTGCAACACACTCGAGGTTAGCTTGATAAGCTATCATAGTTGCAGGAAACGACACGTCTGTCATGATGGGTTCATTTGGAGTACTCGGTGTAGGAAGAATCCAAGGATCTTCCACATGACTCGTGTGAAAAGACACCGATCTCATAGATGTCGAAGCCTCACCGGAACTAGAACCTATCATAATAATCGATGCAGGACAACTAAAGCTTCCCATGAGGGATGGATACATGCCTACACCCACACGCCCAGTTGCTGGCTGAGAGTGATCAACGATCAATATTGAAGATCCCGAAGATGCGGTAACAGATGGATTCTTGAATGTCATTTGATCAATTGTGACTATCTTCCTGTTATGTGGAAAGCATACAATGCAAAATAGGGAAGAAGCAACAACTTGCATACTGTACATCCAATTCCTACCCAGCAAGATATTGTAGTCAAGGGGTGCATCAACCACCTCGACCTCTATCGCAATGGTATTCCCTCCCAAATGGACTTTAAGGGAAGGAAGGATGCTGTGCGGTCTAAACGATCTCCCATCAAATGCAGTTAACATGGTTGCTGATTTAGATAGCTAAGGGGAACCTAAACCCTTGCAACACAATAAATACATCATAGAAGCAGCAGCGCCTTCGTCAATCATAGTGCACTTAACGATCATATTAATACATTCTACATGAATCAAAAGAGACACATAGTAAGGCAAGTGAGGCTGAAGTCCTTGCGGTTTCAAATTTAATCACGGAGGAAGAATCATCATCGTTCACACCAAGGGCAGAAAGAAATGCCTTCCTTTGTGAAGGACAACTCTGAAGCACTTCCAATGCAGACATCGCACAAGGACTATGGCTCAAATCCTCGACAACTAAATAGTTCTGGGTGGCTCGGGCATTTGGACTGTGCCCCGAACGCTTAAGGGCACCCTTAGGAATGCGAGGTGCAGCTTCAGGTTTATCCACAGGTTTCTCAATACGCAAAGGAGACCTTGGTGGATCAGGCTCTTTTCCTGGGCTGGGTTGTGATGAACCATAATCTTTCGTACGGGTCACAACTTTTGCAGCATGGACCATGTTAATGCAACCACGACCACTACCCTCCAGCGGATCTTGATCAGCACCAAACTGGTCATGGGACTTCGATTTCATATTTTGATTGTGTGGTAAAGGGTTAGTTAGCACAGCTGGGCCCTGTGCCAAGAACCTCGAAGCTTCATCAATACGAGGGCACAAATAAGTGAGGTGATTGTCCTTACACAACTTGCAAGGGAACTTAACCTTATGTTTAGCTTTCTTGTCCCCCCTGGCATTACGGCCGTTCTTGTCATTATTATTAGCATTCTCATTCTTATTCCCACCCTTACGATTATTCTTACCCTTTTTTCTATTCCGTCTGGGATGCTGGTTACCCTTCTGGTCGGACGATTACACAGACAGTACACTCGCCATTTAGGTGGGTTGAGATGAAGCCGTATCTTGTCTCGAAGTAGATTGGTTGATTAACAATTGGCTAGCTTGTTTTGCAACCAAATCTACAGGTTTCACATTTGCACAACCCACAATGCCATAGGCATGTGGTCTCGGTTTGACTTTGGGGTCGAAACTAGAACGCAGAGCGTTGGGAATAATCTCATATAACAAACCAGACTAAGCATAAATCAAGTCCAGTTTCTGCGCCCTAAAAATCGCTTGTTCCTCATTCTAAAATCCGGATGTAGAAACATCCTTCGGATGTAGAACCATTCGAGGAGGAATTTCGGCGGTATAAAGGATTTAATTAATCTCTTCCATCTACGCCACTCTTGAATATGATTCGAGATATGTGTGGCTTTATCTTGCCGAAATGTCGACAAGAGTTCAGTATCTACGTCATAGCGCACTGGTAGCTGGAAGTGATTAAGAAAAGTCATCATAAGGTTGTCGAACAAAGTGAATGCTGCCCTAGGTAGCTCTATATACCATTTCGCGATAGGCCCTGTAAGGGTGCGTTGAAATAGTCTCAAATGGATTGAGTCCTAATGTAAGGATTTTGAAGAGCACCATAGGTGAAACATAGTAATGTGTTCGCTCGGATCCTCTCCCGGTTTTCCCTCGAACTTAGGTATGTCTGAGGGAAGCTTAGTAGGGACAGCTAGCCAAGCTGGGTCATGAGCTACAGGATCGTTCGTCAATATTGACAAGTCAGGAAGATTCAATGTCGCGAGGAAAGGGAGCCAAGGATGATGAGGTCGATGGACCGCTCCCTGATTCATATAGGTTTGATTACCACCATGGCCTTGGCCATAGTGCCCTCCTCTTGTTTGACCCATATAGGGTGGCATGGAAGCACCATAGTGTGGTGTGCCTTGACTAGTAGGAGCTACAAAGCCATAATTAGGAGAGTAAGCAGGTTGTTGATACCCGCCCCCATAAGGTGAAGAACCCTGTCCATACTACGTCCCATAATAGGGCCCATAAGCCATCGCATGAGATGTCCCATGAGACACACCGTAAGTAGGAACATACGCTCCGGAAGTAGGAATATACATTCCAGAAGTAGGAATGTGACCTCTAGAAGTATGAGCATGACCTCCCGAGACAACGGGTGGTACATGAAGCTGAGACACAATTAGTCTAGTAACCGCAGTACGGACATAACTCGTAGCAACGTTTCGGCCCGAAGGACCACGTGAATGAGGTGGAGGGTGAACATTTGAAGAACTAGGGACAGAGGACAAAGGGATCTGAGTGATCAAGTACGTACTATTCCCTATAGTCACTCGTCTTGGATCTGGTATCCTAATAAGATCACAAACCCTAGACCTAGGAGGAATATGTGATGTAACTTCCACCACCGAGATGGAAGGTACAATGTGACTAGTGCTCCCAAACCTCTCCGCATGGTAAGGAATGAGAGTGCCCCCAGGCATAGTGTTAGGCTCAAAGTCATATTCAACATGAAATTCCAAATCATGTATAGGAAAACTAGACGTACCATAACTACCATAACTAGTGCTGGCAGGTTCAAAATGAGTCTCGGCATCCTCTGCCATTCAATACTAGTAACGCGTCAATGGGGAATCAACCCTAGAGTGAGTAGGTCTATCATTCAAGGTTCCTATCTCAGAAATCACAGGACCTAACTCAGCCAAGTCGGGTGAAGGATCGTAAGTAGGAGTAAACTCCCCATCATCTACATGAATGGGAGAAGGTGGTTCAGTAATACCTTCTATACGGTCTCCCATGGTGTGTGGATCAATGTGTGAAGTAGTCCTCCTGGACTGTCTAGGTATCTCTCCCAAAGGAGGAGGAGAAGTAGAAGGTGAAAGTCCTGCTAAACGACGAGAATGACGAGGAGCCGTACCCAAATCCACAATGACTCAAAAAATAGAAAAGACTCTCTATTTATGTAAACCCTAGGCAAGCTATCGTGCACAGAGCAATCACTAATAAAATCTAAAGCCAAATGCAAGCAATCAAGGGCAGGATAAGTGAGCTCCCGAATGAAGCAGGTATGTCTCGCCTAGGAGAGGCTTGAGACTTCCATACACAACAAGCGGAGGTACGTAACCAATTATTGTGTCCCTCAGCTTCAACGCATAAAATGACTGTGTTGTCCGACCCCAACCTGGCCCGGACACCCACAGAATAACCCCTCCAAAGTACCCCCTCAATATCCTAGGTAAGGCCACTAAGGTCACCTCAATATAATCAATGCTCAAGCGGACAGTCGCAGGTGGGATTGACCGTATGGGCAGGGTAGCAAAGCCTGAAACTCTCGAAAGAGCCCCCAGATACGAATACAATCCTGGAAAGATCTCCGGTGCTACTCATTTATGACTAAGGGTCATCCCAATCAATAACCGCTCACACTTCCTCGTGCTAAACTCCCTTTTGAGAGGAGGATCCTGAGAAACACTAGCTATACCAAGGATTTCACACACTCACCTGGACAGACACATATATGTTGTTGTTTAGTGATCTTGGATAATTTACTCACAATGAACTATTCCAAGATCCTAAAACCTAAGCTTTTTGGTGCACCCTGTAAAAGAAAAGAGTGTAGTTCATTTTAATTTAAGTGTTGATTTTAATTGGCTTTATTACTCAAAAGAGGGATATGGCCGTGCAACTAATGGTGTTATGACACAACATGAAGTAAAATGCGCACCTAAAAATCAATGCAAATGCATTGTGTCCATGAAAACAGGGTATGCTACAACGTGAAATGCACAATTTTTTTTCAAATGAGGAATGTAATCTTTCCTATATGAAATCCTAACTAATACTCCAAAGCAAATCTAGTGCAAGTACAATGCACAATGCAAAATGCAATGCATGATGATAAGAAAATGTTTTTGGAGTTTTTGAAATAAAATGAGATACAAAAAGCAAAAGAATGATTCTACAACCCCTAGACTCTGCAAGCACACTCAAACAGAACTTAAGCAAAGCACTAAGGTAAAAGAAATCTAATGCACGAATCTCAAACAAAAAATCGAAAATGCCATAACAAGAACCTTCTTTAAAAAAAAAATTTAGCCTAAAGAAAACATCTCTGGTAAGAAACAGAGGTATAAACAGACTCAGGCAGTGGCAAAGGAGACTCAACAAACATCAAAATTCACCCAGAAATTTAACTTCCACAAAAAGGCAAAACTAAGGGCATACGCTACTATTTGCAGTAAACCTGCATGTATACATGAAAATCACAGAGAAACCCACGTGTATACGCGACTGTGAGTTAAAAACTCGCGTACAGGAAGAAAGGTGCATAAAAATCAAGGAAAATAGACAGGCTGAGACAAACTTCACACCAATCAGACACTACCAGGAAAACATGCCCCCAAACCCGACACAGAAACATGAGAGAAAGAGCAATTCAAATTCATTGAATGCCGATAGAACAACCCCCAAAGGACAACTACTAGGAACTCCCCAGCAGAGTCGCCAATTCTGTTATGGAGAGAAATTCCTATGGCTTGGGGTACCACAACAGACAACTTGACTCCAGAAATCAATCCTTTCCAATATGTAATAGAAATTAAATGTCTAACACTAAAGGATCAGACCTCGTACCTTATTCCGGACGGTTGAAGTAGATCCCTGTTGAGCTTTCCAACTTCCGCTTGAATTGATAGACTACTTCCTCAACAACAAGTAAACAATACAAGCATTCTATATATCATGGTGTTAGATCTATTCTAGCATATATAATCAATAATTTATAAGCATTTGACATAATCCCATGGATAAAATATTCATTCAAACACACATTATTGGACAGGAAAAGATATTTCTATTAATATAAATCAGAGATTACAAGATACAACCTCTGTTGGCACGTCTGCGAACCGGAGAAACTGAATCCCCCAATTGGGCCTCCACCACTTCAATCCTCCATCTCTAGATAGCAAGCTCACAAGCAAAATGCAAGCTTGGGAAGAACACAAAAGTGCTCCAAGGGACAAAGGGATGTAGACTCAAGCATAAGTTCCGGCAACAATGGACTATAGTTTCTTTGCTCCCAATTCTCTCTTATGCCTTCAATGTACCAAGGAGTTCCTTATATAGATTTTCAAAGGGGTAATGAAAGGTCTAATTCGAGTGATCTCAAGGCATATGGAAGGCCAGGAGTCAAGTGAGTCAGATCCATGTCAAGGAAAACTCCAAAAGGATTTGGATTTTGTACACATCCTGATGTACACGGTTTTAGTGGTCAAACCCGCCTATATACGCGATTATAGGTTTAAAAGTCATGTGTATCATTTTGCACATGTTTTTAGGGATGGTCAGGAAAATATCAGAGGACAAAAAATGGTCCAAGGGGTCTTAGGAGTCTGCAGTGGGATAGGGGAATTCCATACAAAGTGTGATTCACCTGGAGTGGTGAAATCAGCTATAACATCTCTGTAGACTTGTTTTGAATTATGATTAATGGATCCCCCTTGACCACTTTTTCTAGCTCATGCGGAATTAGGAAGGGGGACCCATTATCTGCTTACATTTTCATCATTCTAGCAGAAGAACTGGGGAGATTCATCAAAGATCATGTGTAGGAATGTTGTATGCAACAGATCAACCTCACCTCCAATGGAAATCCTCGTTCTAATATTGCATTTTTTGATAACACCATGTTAATGGGGAAATCCTCTGTTATAGAAGCAAAATCCTTCAATATCATCCTTAAAAAATTTGGGGATTCCTCAGGGATGTCTATCAACAACCTCAAGTCACATTTTTTTTCTTCAACACCCCAATTCTTACCCAATTTTACATCAATAGGATCCTGGGCTTTAGAAGGACACCCTCCCCTCTATATTTCTAGGTGTCCCCCTCATTGCGACGATCCTCAAGAACTGCTCTTAGAAATACCTTATTGCAAAGTTGGAACTCAAGCTATGCTCCTAGACTTTTAGGACTTTGAATTAGCGTAGATGCCTAACCCTTGTTAAATCCATCTTGCAAGCCACGCCTTTGTACTTATCATCTATTATGGCATCTCCAAAGCATGTACTCAAACACATACGCAATATCCAGATAAATTTCTATGGGGAGGTGCTCTACTACACAGAAAATGGCCTCTTGTGGCTTGGAAACCATTTTGCAAAGACCAAAGCAATGGAGGTCTAGGAATCAGGGACCCTCTCATCCTAACCAAAATCCTTTGCGTGAAGCTATGGTGGAGATTAATTCCTCATTGAACCAACCCTTCCCTGGACTATCATATGGCAAGAAAAATATGCTAAGGATGTGCCTCACGATGATCTCATTGGAATGGAAGATATACTGAGAGGATCAACAATCTGAAACTCTTCCTGGGCATAGCGAGATCTCATGCGTAAGCACAGTTTTTGGGAGATACAAAATGGAAGTAAGAGATGGCACTCAAGAGATACAAATGCACATGCAACAAGAAGGGAAAATCAAAGTGGCACATTACTAGACTCCACATGTACATCAAAGAATATGGCATAACTGGACCCCCCTTAGAGAATGTATGGGACATGAGGCTAACTAGGAGGATCAAGAATTCTGGAACTCCAGGAAAATATTGTTAATTAGAGCCCAGACAAGCTTCAATGGGGACATCAACCAAAGGGATACTTCTCGGTCAAAGAAGTTTACAATCTGGAACATCCTCAGGGGGACACTCCAAAGCATACTTTTTGGGCAACCATCTAGGACTCACATATTTGGTCAAAAGTTAAAACTTTCCTGTGACTAGTAGGACATGGTAAAAATATTACCTGGGACCAAATTTGCAAGAGAGAATTTCAGGGCCCTTCCAATCGTGTTCTATGTGATTAGGAGGAGGAAACTTTAGAGAATCTCTATAACCATTGCCATTTTGCTTCCATGATTTGGGATCGAGGAGCTAGTCTCTTCAGAAGAATAGATAGGTATAGATCGTGTACCAAATCCACTATCCGCAATTAGCACCCTCATCCTTACACCAATATAGTTCTTAACAGGTTGTGGGGGATCTTCCCAATACTTACACTCTGGAACCTAAAGAAGTAACGTAATAGAATAATTTTAAAAAATGAATCCCTCCCTCTCGAAATGGTCTGCCTTACAATCAAAGCCAATCTTCTGGAGACTGTGCTGCTCTCTCGTTGGTCAACATATGATTTAGTATGGCCCCTCTTGAAATATTTATTTTAATTTCCTGGGGTTTTCCCATTTCTAGTTGTAACCCTTTTTCTGAGCCACCTCTGCCTAGGTTTAACATACCCTCTATCTCGTCACCCCCTCCCTCCCCATTTATTAAGTTAAACTTCGATGGGGCTTCAAAAGGGAATCCTAGACTTGCAGGAATGGGAGGATTTTTCAACAATAATAAAGGTGAAATTATCCATATTGTTTTAGAATTCATTGGCACTTCCACTAACAATGTAGCAGAGTTTCTAGCAATGATCACAGTGCTCAATATAGCTTGGACACAAAACTGGTTGGATTTGGTCATTGAAGGAGGCTCACAAACCATCATCAAAACAGTGTAGAGAATTGCTAATGGAACCCCTATAAACAATCTCTCCAAACACTATGTATTAGAATGTTTGAAAGAAATACTTAGAGGCTTGCTTATCCACTTCCAGGTCTTACAACTCAATCAAATCAGAAGGACTGGTAATAACTTGGAGGATCACTTGGCCAATTATGGTGCTGATGGGCACAACGAAACACTATATCATAATTGGATGCTCTTGCATGTACAAATGCTTAAGGATCAACTCATTACCATAATGAAGCAGGAATTATGTCCCCCACTGCAGGTGCATAGCATGGAATATGGTGGGATGCATGAGGGCCATGTGGCCTGCCCTCAGGGTTCCCGTGCAACCACCTCAACATCCCATCCATCCTTAATAAGAACAACGTCAACTCCTCCGGTGTTTGGCTATATGCTCGACGTCACCTCCTGTACTCGCTCCCATGCGCCAAAACACCATTCCAAGGATGAGATTAGGCATGATCAAGAAAGTATGTGAGATGTTCATATCACCTCATGCAATGATCACAGGGACTTCACTTAGTGAACATCTCACATAGCACGTGCGATCGTGGGATATTAAAGAATACCCTTAATTTCCATAGATATTGACCCAAACTCATTTTGTTGAAACCCCCTCCCAATACTTAAAACCTCCTCCCCACCCCTTTTTATACCTCAATCCTTATAAACCACCTTACCCACCCCCACCATAAACCCCTCATCCCCCCAATACCAGCAATATATTGGTTCAATTTTTAATAATTTTAAAACCCACAATATGAACTAACGTGATAGGATATTGGTCAACAAGTGAAGCTCCTATGGCAATGATGAACACCCCCGCTCTCAATGGTTTGTCAAGGAGGTGGCTCCTCATTATGCAGGGTGGCAGATGGAAGAATCTCAACCTCATTGTTCAACCTACAAATGAAGGAATCTCATTCACAAATTTCTCAAGTGGGATTTCTAGGAAGTAAGGTTTTCTCGTTATCTCGTTAATATTTGGCTTTGTGTTCTTTCTCTGTGCTCATCCTGACCTGCGAGGCAAGATATTTTCACTTTGTGGGTACGGGTCCTTAGTGCTTTGATTAGCTCATGGGGGATTTAAACCCTCTTGATATTGGATTGAGGCTAGAAAACCAATGTCTGCTCCTTGCATGCTTAGTTTTTCCTCTACTCTCTACACGCTCAACCTATTCCTGTCTTTGTTCCTCCTTAGGCCCGACCCTACACATCTTCTGATTTCCTTGTGAAGGATGCCTCTGCAGAAGAGAATTTACCGAAGAAGGAACCCAGGGGTTGATGGAGCTTCCTTTGATCATCTCACCCCTCCTACCCATGCCATGCGAAACATAGTCAACACTGCTCGGCAATATAAACAACAAATTCCAGAAAATATTAGAAAGGGAATTGCAGACACTGCTCGGCAATATAAACAACAAATTCCAGAAAATATTAGAAAGGGAATTGCAGAAGTGGAAGATGAGGCCAAAAACACTTGGGGATGCGTCTGAGAAGAGGAGCTTCATTCTGATTTTGAAGCTTTACTCCCAGATCTTGGTTACGCTCGTGGTAGAGTCTCCCAACACTTGAAGACACTGGACATTGCATGGTTGTAAAATTACCTCGTGGGAAACATGCTTATTGAGCGAGGTGAAGCTCATCAGGATATTATGTTGTAGCTCGACAAGATTACTGCTCACATAAGGAAAATTTCCAAGCACCTGGGAATCACGCTGACCTGCAGCACTAAGGACCTCCCCTCTAATTCAAAGGTGAATTCTGAAATAGGCCAGTTTTTGTTTTCTCTTAGTTGATGGTTTTTTCTTGTTCTCAAATGAAAAAAAATAATAGAATAGTGCAAATAAACTTTGTTTGTAAATGGTTTATCCTGGTATCTTTCTGAGGAAAAATTTAGATGGTTTACTAATTTCCGAGCCTCGTTTCCCTCTATTGGGAGGGATATGACAATCTTAAACTCTTTGAGCTTGTTTTCCCTAAGTTGAAAAGGCTCAACTTAATATGATTTTTGTACTCCTTTTCTAAGGCAATAGAAGGACATCTAAATAACAAAAAAAAAAGAAATGAAATAAAAAAAAACTTAATAAATAAGAGAAAAAAAATTGAAAAAACTTAAAAAAAACAATAAAAGAAGACAAAAGTTTAAATAAAGGGAGGAATAAAAAAAAAATATAAAACATAATTTTTTTATAATATAAAAATATAAAAAAAACAAAAGAAATATATTAATATAAATTAAAACATTTTTGGATGAGAGAGTGGATGTCAGGGTCACGTGAAGGGGGGAATGGGTGTGTAGTGGGGTCGGTGAGAGGGGCGATGTGGGTGGTGTGTAGCTAGTGGGGTAGGTGGGAGGTGGTGACGTGGGTAGGGGGACGGGGTAGGAAGCAGAGGGTGCATCGGGGGTATGGGCTCATTCTCAGAATCACGTTCCCATTTAACCCTCTCACCACTCTACCTTGCTTCCACCACATTGTTTTTTGTTTTTTTGTATTTTTTAATTTCTTGTCACCGGTTCACCATTTTTTTCAAGTTTTAGGTTTATTTTTTTTGTTTTTGTTTTTTTTAAAGTTGGGTTAAAATATGCTTTTTTAATGTTGTTTTGGATTTTTTAGTTGTCTTTTTAATTTTTTTTGGGTAAAATTTGTGTTAAAAATTTAGTATTTTTTAACTTATGTATTTTTTTTACAACTGTTTTTTTAAAAAATTTAATATTTTCTGTTCATGTTATAAGAAACCTGGAAATGTAATCTAGAAAAGGAAAGGGGTACAATTGGTAGCACCTCTTTTTGATTAGCTAGTTTATTTTAGCATTTACATTGCGAAGTTATTGGTTGTTAAGGAAAAAATTTGAAATAAGTTGTAAATTTAGCTCTTGAAATAAAACTGTGTTCTACCATTTTCAATTCGGGGTCGATTTTACAACTTTTACTACAACAAAATCATGTTACACTACTCGGTGTTACCAAAATGTTGTAATTTTATCTGAAAAGAAAGTGGCCCTCTAGAAATAAAACCATGTTCTACCTTTTCGATTTGGGGTCTATTTTACAACGTTTATTACAACAACAACATGCTACACTGCTTGGGGTTACCAAAATGTTGTAATTTTAGCTTGAAAAGAAAAGTGGTGCTACTGGAAGATTCAAGGTTGTTTTTTGTTGTTTTCGCACCAATAAAAAATGAGAACAATATAAAGTTATCGCCAAGTTGTATAAGATTTTACTTAGCCAAAGCATTCATGATGGCTAACATCTCCTTGTCATATACAGAATAGTTCATTTCATATGGATGCAATTTTTGGATCTCATAAGAAATGGGGTTCCTATTTTGCATTGAGACCGCCCCAATCCCTTTTCCTGAAGCATCACACTCTAACAAAAATGGTTGAGTATTATGAAAGAGCTAGAATTGAGAAACTACTCATGACTTGCTTCATTTTCTTTAAGGTTTGTTCATCTTCCTTGGACCAAAACAATACACCCTTCTTAGTGATACATGTCAATGGAGTAGTGAATTTGGATAATCCTTGGACAAACTTCCTATAATAAGTACAAATGTCAATGAAACCCCTCAACTCTATGAGGTTCCTTGGACTAGGCCAATCAAGGATGTACTTGATCTTTCCCATGTGTATGTTGACCCCCTCTTGTCTAATAAAATGACCAAGATAAATATTATAAGTCATCCCAAACTCACTTGGTCATGTCCCAAGGTCTTCATACCATATAACCACCATTCATAAGCCTCTCCTTCAAAATGAAATGTAGCTAACTTAATGGCCTCTCATTCCACCATGGGGTTTAACTGGAGGTATGTATCCAAAATTTGGATCTATTAATCAACATAATACTTAGAAGATCCACTAAAGGGAGGGAGAGTTACTTTCCCAATGGTACACTGCAAATCAAAGTTAGGGATGTACATCATATGGTTTCCCCTTATCTTGGTCCCATCTTGTATCTCACAATAATCTTTGAAAGATGAATGCCTCCATTCTTCACTTAAATGCATGTAGTCTACAAACTTGAACTGCCATTGTAACGTCCCCATACCCAATAATGCAGATAATTTAAATTTTTGCTTCAAGAACACTTGTTCTCTTTTCAAACACTGGGCGTGGACGTTAACTCACTCTTCCAACTTCATTCTCAGGATTAAGAACCCCTGTACATTACTGTAACAGTCGTTCCTCCCTTGACAGATCCCTTTTGTTACTAAAATGAACATTTCCGCATTGGACCTATCTTTTTGTAGTCTTCGTTCCACACTCCACTTTCCACCCTTCTGACCTTGGAACTCGGAAATCAGAAACATAATGTGCGACAGTACATATAAACTCTCTTCCTCCTTCTGCCTTATGCACTTCCGCTTTCCTTCTTCCGCACCTCGGAACTCAGAAATCAGAAACCCAAATGTGCGAAGGAACATATAAAGGCTCTTCCGCCTTCCGTGCTCCCGCTTTCCACGTTCCGCACCTTGAAACTCAGAAATCGGAAACTCAAATGTGCGAAGAAACATTTAATGGCCTTTCCGCTTTCTGCCTTCCACACTTTCACTTTCCATCATCCTCACTTCGGAACTCGCAAATCAGAACTCAAATGTGCGAAGGGATTTTTAATGGCCTTTTTTCCTTCTTCCTTCCACACTTCGGAACTTGGAAATCGAAAACTAAAATGTGTAAATAAACATATAACGACCTTTGCGCCTTCTGCCTTCTGAACTCCCTCTTTCCGCCTTCCGCACCTCAAAACTCAAAAACCAAAAACATAACTCTTGATGGAATCCTTCAACCACCTTTCCGCCTCCCGCACATTAGACCTCAAAATTCATAAAATTATCAAATGACAAAACTCTTCAACCACTGTTTCACCCTAAAAATCGCCAAATTATTATATAAACGATATAAAATCCTTGAAAATTAAAATACTTTTTGAAAAATATCTCCAAACATTTATAGTTGGCGTTATAAGAATTGGTAAGATTCGCCAACATTTATACACTTTTAAATAAGTATGGTTCCTTAAAATCATCCCTCCTCATAAGCAAATTCATGGCATAAACAAGCAATTGCAGGGACATTCATACACAAGTAAACCTCTACTTGATCATCACAAGCATTCATCATATTCATAAGCATTCTACATAACCAATATGGTCATTCATAAGAAAATACATTGCATAAATAGGGTGGAAGAAATTCTTATCTTGATGATTAAGTTGTCCCGCAACTAGCTATGTTGCTACAATGTTCCACCCAACCATAGGCCAGTGTAATCATTAATCTCTCAACACACTTCCACCCTCGAGATGGGCATGATTTCTAGAAGGGATTAGGGAACAACATGCTTACACACAACCAACACACATCAGAACTCTGTGAAACCAACTAACAGTTGGGATTATCAGGCTGTTAAGGTAATGGGTAGGTAGAAGTGCTGGGCTAGTGAGCTCAACCCCAGAGCTAAGGATACCTACACCAGATCTGGATTGGTCTCCATGAGTCTACCCCACCCTACACAAGAAAGTATTCCTTTCATTGTTATATAGTCCTTTAGGACATACCTTCCCTCTAGTGTTCACACGGGTGTGTAGGTCGGATTTACCATCCCCTTTGATATTTTTATATGGTTCCTCTTTTTACTAGGCTTATCAGCCAATTCTATCCTAGGACTTCAACCAAATAGGGATGCACTACACAACAATCCTCAAAGAAAATGCAGCCATACAAGCTTCACTCTGTAACACAGAGAATCACTGTGAAACCACTTGTTATAGCTGATTTTACCACACATGGTTGATCGCATATTTATGGCCTTCCATGTCCCTCTGCGGACTCTTTAGTTCCCACGGACTGATATTATAGTTTGACGTTTCCAATTTCATCCCTAAAAAACACTTGTTTATGGTTGTACGTGACTTTTAATCTCATACTTGCGTGTACATGTGACTTTTGACCTCAAATCCATGTACATCAGGATGTGTGCATAAATCCAAATATTTTTTGAGTTTTCCTTCATGTGTGTCCGAACCAATTGACTCTTGGCCTTCCATATGCCTCGATTTCGCTTGGATTTGACCCTCCATTACCCCTTTGGAGTGCTATATAAGGAACCCCTTGGATACATTGAAGAGCAACGAAACTATAGGCCATTGTTGTTGTAACTTGCATATACTTGAGTCTGCATCCCTTTGTCTCTTTGGAGCACTTTGTGTTCTTCCCAAGCTTGCCTTTTCTTATGAGATTTCTATTGAGATATAGAGGATTGAGGTGGTGGAGGCCCAGGTGGAGGACTCAGTTTCTCTGGTTCGTAGACGTGCCAACATAGGTTGTCACTTGTGTAATCTCTGATTTGATTAATAGAAATATCTTTTCCTGTCCAATAATGTGCATTTGAATGAATATTGAATATATGGGTATGTTTAATTTCTTATACATTGTTGATTATATATTCTATAGTAGACTTAACACCATAATTATATAGCATGATTGTCTTGTTTGTTGTTGTTGAGAGCAAATTGTTAGCGCAAGCGGGATTGGAAAATGCTCAACGTGAATCTACTTCAACCATCCGGAATAAGGTATGATTCGAGATCCTTTAGTGTTAGATGTTTAGTTTCTCTTGCATATTGGGAAGGAATTGATATCTCATGTCTAGCTATTTGTTGTGGTACACCCCAAGCCATAGGAAGTTTCTCTCCGTAACAGAATTGGACACCATACTGGGGAAGTTCCCAGTTGTTTCTCTTTGGGATTTTTTGGTATTCAATGTACTTGAATTGCTCTAATTTCTCTATTTCTGTGTCGATTTTGGGGGCATGTTTCACCAGTAGGGTCTTGAAGGAGTAAATTTTGTCTCAGCTTGTCAATTTGCCTTATTTTTCTTCCTTTTTCTTTATGTACGCAGGTTTATCTTTCACAGTCGCGTATAGACACAGGTTTTCGGTGAACAGTCGCATATGTACATTGGTTTACTGAGAAGAGTCATGTATACCTTGATTTTGAGCCTTAGTGGGATGATTAAGTGTTTCTAGGTGATTTTGAATGATTGTTGAGTCTTCTTGGATGCTTCTAGAGTTTGTATACACCCTCTGTTTTTGACCATAGACTGTTTTTAGTTTGATTTTTAGAAACGTTCTTGTCATTCATTTTCTACTTTTTTTGTTTTTGTTTTGAGATTAGTGCATTAGGTCTCTTTTACCTTGGTGCTTTGCTTGGTTGCTGTTTGTGAGTGGTTGCACAGTCTGAGGGTTGTAGAGTCATCTTTTTGCTTTCATATCTCATTTGATTCAAAAATACAAAAATATTTTGCATTTTGCATAGTTATGCATTGCTTGCATTTTGCATTGGCACGGTAATTGCATTAGGTTTTCTTGGTGAATTATAGTCATATTTTCATATAGGAATGATTACACTTACATTTGAAGAAATTTTTTTCACTTCACGTAGTAGCATACCTTGTTTTTCATTCTACACATTGCATTTGCATTGATTCTTAGGTGTGCATTTTACTTCATGTTGTTTCATAACACCATAAGTTGCACGACCATTACCCTTTGAGTAATCATAGCCAAATAAAATCAATGCTTAATAAAATGAATTACACTCTTTTCTTTTCTAGGGTGCATCAACAAGATTAGGTTTTAGGGTCTTGGAATAGTTCATTGTAAGTTAATTCTCCAAGACCACTAAACAAAACAATTAGGTTTCTGTCCATGTGAGAGTGTGAAACCCTTGGTATAATTAGTATTTCTCAAGACGCTCCTCTTACACGAGAGTTAAGCATAAGGAAGTACACGCGATTATGATTGCGATGACCCCTGGTCACTTTCTATGAGCGCCGGATATATTTCCAAGATTGTAGTTGTATCTGGGGGCCTTTGAGGAATTGACTGGTACACCCCTAGGGTACCGGTTGTGCTTTCAAGCTTCGGGCTTTGCTACCGTGCCCATATGGTCGATCCTACCTATGACTGTCCTCCTGAGCATTGGTTATATTGAGGTGACCTTAGTTTCCTACCTAGGTTATCGAGGGGATATTTGTAGAGGTTATTCTGTAGGTGTCCTAGCCAAGTAGGGGTCAGACAACACAATTGCTTTATGCGTTGAAGCAGAGTGCCACTATAATTGGTTACGAAACTCCACTGTTGTGTATGGGAGTCTCTAGCCTCTCCTAGGAGAGACATACCTGCTTCATTCGGGAGCTCACTTATCCTACCCTTGGTTTGATTGTTGTTTGGATTTAGATTTTCTTAGGTGTATGTTCTATGCACGCTATTCTACTTAGGGTTGTGTATATAGATCGAGTATTTTCTTTTTGTTGAGTAATTATGGATCTGGGTGCAGCTTCCCATCGCTCTCGTTGTTTAGTAGGTCTTTCACCTTCTACATCTCCTCCTCCCTTGGGAGAGAGAGCCAGATAGTCCGGGTGGACTAGTCATCACTTTGATTCACACAGAGATCTCACCATGAGTCATCATGAGTTTGAGGCCTTGGAAATTCCACCTTCCCCACCTCCAGCGGCAGAAGTTGAACCTTCAAGCACATATGGAACTCTGCCTGAGTCTGGTCCTTATGGGGCTGGACCATCACAAAATGATTTATCATAGTTTCTTGATTACATTAGCTCTGACCCTCGGTATTGGTTATACTATCCGGGTGAAGAGATTAGCCATGAACCTACCAGCACTAGCCATTAGATATGGCATGCCTGATATTCTTGATCCCAGTCTGGTACCTCATGTCGAACAGGTTGGTGACCCAGTACTATGCCTGGGGGCACTTTCATTCCTTTCCATGTGGAGAGGTTTGGTGGTAGTAGTCACATTGCACCATCCACTCCAGCAGTGGCAATTCCTTCACACACATAGCCCAGACCTAGCATTAGTGTTCCTCTTTAGGGACCTCAGCTGAGACATGTGAATATTGGGGGTACAAGCTATATTCCTTCACATATTCCATTATCTTCTCAACCTGTTCCTTAAAATGCCTTTTTGACACATCCTCTTCGCAGCTCTAGTGGTGCTTTAGGCCATAGTTCGACTGTAAGCCATGTTTGTCTTGCATCTGCTAAAACTATAGTATCATAAGGCTAAGTGCCTCCTTCTATGTCAGCAGGTTGTGTACCTACTTTTGGATTGTCTCATGGAGTATCTCGTGGACCATCTCATGGAGCTTCCCATATACCTACCTATGGACCATCTTATGGGCCATCCCATGGACCATCTCGTAGTCCAACCTATGGAGCTTCCCATGGACCTTCTTATGGACCGTATTATGAACAAAAATATCAACCATATGGGTACAGGTATCAACAACCCACTTACTCTTCTAACTATGGATATGTATCAACTCCTAATCAAGGTACTCTGCATTACAATGCTTCCATGCATCCCTTCATGGGTCATATGGGAGGAGGTTATTATCCCACTGTCCAAGGCCATGGTGTGTATAGCAATCAACCTTATCTGAACCAGTCCTATCAGGGAGCGTGGAATCAATCGACTCAACCTAGGATACCTTTCCTTGCAACCTTGAACCTACCTGGTTTGTCGATATTGATGAATGATCCTATGTCTCATGATCTGACATGCCCGACAGTGCCTACCAGTATTCCTTTAAACATTCCCAAGTTCGAAGGCAAGGCTGATGAATATCCTGGTGAGCATGTCACAACCTTCCACCTTTGGTGCTCTTCCAATTCCTTAAGCAATGATTCCATCCATTTGAGGCTATTTCAACGCACCCTCACGGGTCCTGTGGAGAAATAGTATATAGAGTTACCGGGGGGGGGGACCTATACTATGTTTGATGACCTTGCCTTGACTTTTCTTAATCATTTCCAGCTACCCATACCTTATGACGTTGGTAGCAAAATCTTGTTGACCTTTTGGCAAGACAAAGCCACGCATATTTCGGATCATATGCAAAAGTGGCGTAGATGGAAACGATTAATTAAAGCCTTTATACCACCAGAGTTTCTTCTTGAGTGGTTCCTCAAGTCATTGTTACCTTATATCGTGAAGGATGTTTCCACATCTGAAGTTCAAAATGAGGACCAAGTTATTTTTAGGGATCAAGAGTTGGATTTGATCTATACTTAGTTCGGACTCTTGTATGAGATTATCCTGAATGCTCCAATATCCAATTTTGACCCCAAGATTAAACCTAGGCCACATGCCGATAGTATTTTTGGCTCCACAAGTACCAAACCTGTAGACTCGGTTACAAAAAAAGTGAGCCAGTTATCGCTTAACCAGCCTGCATCGAGACAAGCCACGATTTCGTCTCATCCTACCCAATCGGCGAGTGAAATTTCAGTGCAAACGTCAAACCCAAAAGGCAACCAACAGCCTTGAAGGAATAAAAAGAAAGGAAAAAATAATTGTAAGGGTGAGAATAAAAATGAAAATGGTAATAATAACGACAAGAATATGAACAATGCTGGAGGGGACAAGCAGCCTAAGCATAAGGTGAAGTTTCCTTGTAAGTTGTGTAAGGACGATCACCTCACTCACTTGTGTCCTTGTATGGAGGATGCCTTGAAGTTCATAGAACAGGGCCCAGTTGTGTTTACTAATCCTTTTACCTAATAATCAAAATATGAACTTGAGGACCGTTGATCTTGGTTTTGTGTCTGGTGGAACTCAAAAACCGCCGGAATCTGCTAGTGGTCATGGTTGCATCAACATGGTGAATGCTACAAATGTTGTGACGCATGCAAAAGACTATGGTTCATCACAATCTAACCTTGGGAAAGAACCTGCTCCACCCGAGAGCTCTTTGCAAATTGAAAATCCTACGGATAAGCCTGAATTTTCGCCTCGCATTCCTAAGGGATTCTTGAAGCACTTGGGGCACAATCCTAATGCTCAAGCCGTCCAGAATTATTCAATTTTTGAGGATTTGGGCCAGACTTCTTGTGCGATGTCTGCATTAGAAGTACTTCAAACTTTTCCTTCGCAGAGAAATGCCTTGCTATCTTCTCTTGGGGTTAGTGATGATAGCTCTTCTTCCATGATCAAAATTGAAACTCGTTGAATCCAGCCTCACTTTCCTTCCTATGTGTCTCTTTTGATTCATGTAGAGTGTCTCAACAACACCATCATGTGTACTATTATTGATGAAGGCGCTGTCGCTTCCGTGATGTATTTGGCTTGTTGGAAGGGTTTAGGTTCTCCCACGTTGTCTCAGTATGCCAACATGTTGATTGCTTTCGATGGAAGGTCGTTAAGGTTGGACGGTATACTTCCTTCTCTAGAGGTCCAATTGGGAGGGAAGACTGTCTCGATCGAGGTCGAGGTGGTTGATGCGCCCCTTGACTACAATCTTTTGCTGGGTAGGAATTGGATGTACACTATGCAAGATGTATCCTCTTCCCTATTTCAAGTGGTTTGATTTTCATTGAATGGGAAGATCATTACTATTGATCAAAAGTATTTCCAGAATCTGAGTGTAAACGCATCATCGAGAGCTTCTATCCGGATTATCAATCATTCTCAGCTGGTAGCTGAGAATGTGGGTGTGAGTATGTATCCTTCTCTCATGGGAACCTTTAGTTGTATTTTGCATGTTCTTATGATTGGGTCTAGTATTGGTGGGGCTTCATCCTCATCGAATTTGGTATCCTTTCGCACTACTCAGATGGAGGATCCTTGGATTATTCCTTCACTGAGTACTTTGAGTATGCTTGTCGAGACAGACGTGTCATTGCCTGCAATAATGGTGGCATATCAAGTGAATCTTGATCATGTTGTAGATCCTAGTCCTTCCTCTTCACGGATGGAGGAAGAGGACCCTTATATGCTGCCTGCATGGGCAGTAGAGTCATCTCACTCTCACAACTTCCTTGATGATGTTTTTTCGTCAGATGAAGCTATTCTTAAGGCCATGTTTGGGATTGAACAAACTTGGGAAGAGTTGCACCATAGATCATATTTCCTTCCCAAGCTTGATTGTTTAGAGTGTGATGAATTTAGGGCGATTCTAAGCGAGAAAGTTGGTATCCCCATGGTCCCATTAAGCTCTCCTAGTCATATTGATAAAGGGAACATGGCTAACCTATCACCAATGATTGATATCAACATTTCTCGTGATCTTGGTAAGATTGAGAATGCTTACATTGGGGTGTATTCTTCCCCTGATGAGACTAAAGAGTATACCTAGCTATTTAAGGAGTTTTCGTGATGTTTTTGCTTGGTCATATGAATAAATTCTAGGTATAGAACCTTGTATTGTCAAACACAAAATCAAGACCTATTCGGATGAAAAATCGGTTCGACAACGTTTGCGTGCCGTGAATCCAACGAAAGCACCCACCATTAAAGCAGAGATAGAGAAACCGCTCAAAGCTGGTTTTATCTATCCTGTTAGCTTGATGGAGTGGGTTTCAAATCCTGTTTCGATGGATAAGAAGCAGGGAGTGATCCGAATATGCACTGATTTCAGTGATTTAAATCGATCTTGTCCTAAAGATAATTTCCTTACACCATTTATTGATCAAATTTTGGATGAGTGTGCGGGAAGTTGTTAGCAGGAATATTTCACCTTCTGTGGATAGTAAGGTGTTCCACAGGTCTGAATGGTTCAGATCTAGAACAAATGAACGACAAAGGTTGAAGACCCTCCCTGGACGCCGTAGATACCTGGAATGTGATGCTTCGATAGTAACCCTGTGTACCTGCAATCAAATCAAACACACAAACACATCAAAGCTGCCAGAATATAATATACTAATCCATGTCAGTGACTAAGGAATCCAACAACATTTACATGTGAAATCAAACAACAACAGTAAAGTGGGATGGAAATCATCTTTGCATTAAGATTAAAATGGAGAAGTTTACAACCAATTAATCCTTAGTGTTGACATGCATCTCCATGAAACCAAAAATTTCATCCCCATAAGCTCCAACTTTTCTCTCTATGCTCTCCAATGGCTTGGGCCAAGTGGTAAATCCAACAGCATAACAATACTTCAATCATTCTCCCCTCAACCATGGACATGAGCTCATATTTATAAGGCTCAATGGATAGGAATGGTTGAGAGATTTGTGGATGAGGTGGCCTCTAAGATCCTATGATTGGGGATCTTGAGCTCAACTAACCCACAATGATAGGGATAACGGAGGACACGAGGCTCATGATATAGAAGCCTCGAGAATCCTCTCTTTTTCTCCTTTTACCTAGGGTACTGCGTTTCTCCTCTTATGATAGAGCGGTTCAGGTAAGAACTGCTTATGGACCAAGGGCAACAGGCGGTGGCACCGCTTATGGAAAACAACAGAAAGGTGGTGCGAGCAAGGAACCGCTCATGGCTAACAGGGAAAGTGTGGTGCTGAGCATTTTTATGTAGAATTGACAGACAACATGGGTTTCCACTCCAAGTGCTGGGATTAAGGGCAAGTAGGTATGTCAAAGATCTTATCACATGATGATGACAGGATTTTGGTATAACAGGATGCCCCCCAAAGCATGAGTCTTAGAGAGATATGATAAATGAGAGCTTTGAGAGAACAAGTCATTGCTATGAAGTGAAAATGTCAGCTCGATCGGAGCATGTTGTCAAGTAGGCATCTGTAGTACATCAGTATGTTGACTCATAGACACAAGTAACCAACTCATGGCTGCAAACCAATACAAGAAAGATCAATGAGAGGAATAAACAAGCATGGCTAATAGAATACAATGTAGATCCATGTGATAGAGGACTCAAACTTGGACATAGCTACTAGATATACAATGTAGATCTATGTCATACAAACGCAAATTTGAGCATAGCCACGACCATACAAATGTGGATCCATGCTAGATACGCAAAACTCCATCGCAACCTAGGGAAAAGCAATGAGCGCTTTAAACAAATACCCAGGGTCTTCATCTCATCTTCCACAAAGTACAATTCTATCCATTTGATTATAATGATCTGAAGTCGAACATGGTAGAAACCACTTGATTACCGGCCAATGATATGAACTGCTAACAAGTGCGAGGGAGATCACCATTAATGTTAATGATTCCCAAGGTACTTTAGTACAATCTACTGAGTGAGAATAGATGTCCTGATGTCGAACAGCCAGTCGATTCGATCGATCAAAGGTCAATGATGTGAACCTATGTCGAGAGCAAGAGAACTATCATTAAGGTATACAGATCTCAAGGTACCAAATATTGTTTCTAAGACTATTTCTCAGATAATGAGCTAATGTCGACGGGAAAAGTCTCTTCGAAGGAGGGCCATGATGAGTCCCACATCGATGACACGAAACTAATAACATAGTTCTGGAATGATGTGAATGTAGTAACCATAAGACTAACTCAAAAATACTGACACAAAAGACTGTGTAGACTACAGAGGTAAAACTTCTTCAAATCCCCTTTGAACATTGGGTGACATGACAAAAAGACTTGGCAGCATGACTAAACGGGACAAACACACAGTGCAGCAGTGGACAATGCATTCTTTTGAAAGACTCAAAGGAGTGACATGACTCATGAAAGTGGATCATCATGGAGATCATCTAAATACCCAATTGACTGACATGATGTGCAGACAAGTGCCATGTTCAAAGGTAATGACAAACAACTGCCATTATTTGCAAAATGATTCCCTTCCCATTTCCTCCATCATTGTTGATGGGTGCCTCTTTTCGGTTTTACGAGTTCAAAAAGGGTAACAAACACTCAATATAGCTTGTCGGAATACATGTCCAGACTCATATGTTTTACGAACCTGAGAGAGGAGGGGTTTGTTCCCATAATAGGCCTCTCAATGTTTAATTTAATGAGTCCACTGAAAGAAAACTCGGTATCGTTCATGTGTAGAGAGTCTGAACAAATACGGAAGAAGACTCCACAGGGGTCCTTTTTCATATGATTTAGTCCTTAAGGCCCGGAAAAGTATAAAATCATACCTTAGGGAACTATTCCAGTCATGATTGGCTGGAGTGTTCCTTTTTTGTAAATAGTCCTATCCAAACCAAAAAAGAGATAACCTACTATCGGACAGACGACTCTTCAAATACTTTAACGAGCGTGAAGAAGACAAGATCGCTCGATGATCTTTTCGTCTTTAGGGAGCCTAAAAAGAGTTTAAAGAGAACTCCGTGAGGTTTCTTTACACAATGTCACTTTTTACGAGCCTGGAAAGAATCAGAAATGGACTCGATGATCTTTTCATGTTTAAGGAGTCTGAAAAGGAGGTGAAAAGAAGACTCCATGACACTTTTTTACACAATGTCAATTTTTTTTACGAGCCTGGAAAGAAACTGAAATGGACTCGGACCTTTGATACTGGGTTTAAAGAGCATGGACAAAGTGTCATAATAAACACTCATCGACCTTTTTCGTTTTATGAAAGTGCGAAAAATCCATAAACAAACTTCCAAATCTTATTTCTATAGTTCTCTTATCCTGCAATCGACTCAGAAACAAGTGTTAAATGCATTTATATCTAGCATTAAGGGATTATGACAGATAAATTTCGACTAAAATATGATTTTATATCAAAACTATAGTATATCAGACCCAAAATGCCTATATAAGTCATGTAAATAGTAAAAAATCAAATCATTTCACTATTTACCCATAACAAAGAGCATTTGGAGCACTTTCTTAGCTAGAACTTCAACAGCTAATAGCGGGAGTTCCCACCATCCGTTTTGAGCACCGTCAGTTGTAGGTAACAGCTAAAACCCTACTCTTTCATTTCATAGCACTTATTTTGAGTTTTGATGGGGTTTTGGGCTCATATGGCAAGCCCTAAACCTTAAAAGCAGGCACCGCACATACCCCTTGCGGGATACGTGGTACCTCCCAAGAACCGCGCCTGTAACATAGTTGACAGGCGGTGCCACTGCCTATCTCCAATGGTGCACAGGCAGTGCCGGCCATGGAGATTTTAAACTAATAGCATGAGCAATAATAAGTCATTCTTTTGATTTTTAATGATTAGAGATGATTCTAATGCATCCTATGATTGTTTTTGGCAGGTCTTGGTTGCTCAAAAGATGGTGATATGGAAAGAAAGACAACTTGACAATGATGATGCTTTCACTGAGAGAAATGTGGGTTGTATTGCTGCATTACGGGACTATGGGATCCTGAACTTCTTCTGGACCCTAAGCATGGTCTCACACGAGCTATTACCAGAGTACATACTGTGGATGTGGAATCCAGAGCAGCAGTACTTAGAGGTGGGGGCCCATATTCTTACAGTGGAAGTAGAAGAAATCTACTTCTTGACTGGTCTCTCGAGATGGGGTTCCCCCATCTCACTGACAAGCTCCCGTGGAGGGGATATTACCACTCGAGAGCTTATAGATCATCACTGTGCTCCAGGGACGAGGACATCGGGGAAGAAGATCCCCATCAGAGTAGTGACGGATGGGCCCCTATGGACCGTCCTATTTACTATGCAGAGGGTGGTTGGGAGTTAGGGTGTGCACCAGGCTTCTAGGGCACACATGTTATACACCATAGAGGTCATGGCACCCACGGTATTCAACTGGGCAGAAGCCATGCTTGCGATATTCAAATATTAGCTAACTAAGTGTCGACAGGGAGAGCTAAAGCAGTTTGGATTTGGCTCCATTTTAGCCTGCTTCTTCTTCGAGCGGGTTCCACAGATGAGACGTCAGGTGGTCTTTAGGAGCTTGAGAGCACGAGACCCCCATATGCTAAGGTGGGTCCAGATCATGGCTCGTACAAGAGCAGGTAGGGGAAAGGTGAATTTTGGTGACCCATTCTTCAGATGGTTCCAAGATCAGATCCTCATGGTTGAGGATTATGATTACGCAGGTACAGACTTCACCGAAGCTCCTAACCTACCACTCCCACCTGGAGGACATTGGGGCGACATCGGTAAGAAGAAAGAAACTCTAAAATGGATGAAATGTTTTTATGTTTTTTAATGTTTTATACTAAGTATGTTAAGTGACAAGACCTATATACTCTCATGCAGATGTTGGAGCAGCGCGACCTGGAGGAGCTTCTCTGTTGGATAGGTGAGCTAGAGCCTGCTTTGTACCACAGGGTGATGATATCACCAGGGAGCTAGAGGAAAACCTGGAGAGGTTGACCTTGGATATCCAAGATGCTTCCATTGATGACCTCCTAATGAGATATCAGAGATCCACAGTGGGAGTACCGGGTCGATTCAGTAGGATGCTATGTAGAGTAGCTCGAGCAGTGATGTGCTACCACAAGAATCACTAGCGTATGAGATATGTACTAAAAGCTGACAGCTTCAGGATTTTGTATGGTAGTTTTTCTTGAAAGCCTATGTGCTTCAGATGAGGTCTCGGGACCTATTTTTTGTAAACTTTTCCTATATATATATACAGAATTTTACCTGGTGTTTATATGTCTCAAATGGTAAACGTATTTTATATGAGTTTTATGTGTCTTTGAATGTTTATTTACAATGTACCATGTTTGATTTCAATGTCATGAATGGGCAATATGCCAATATAGGATGTAATTAGCTAATGAGTCAGCAACTACATTATGTTCCCTGGGGATATGCCTATAAGTGATGGTTTCAAATGATATTTCTAGCAAACGTACTCTCTGAAAGAGGTGGAGGAGCACAGGGTTTCTAATGGTGTAAACATGGTTTAAATGGAAAACCACGAGTTGTGAGTCCATCAAGACTACTAGATCACGAAGATCCTAGGAGGCAACTTCAGTCAGAAGACTGGTGACTGCTTCATACTCGACGATGTTATTAGTAGCGGGACCTATACAAACTGCTCCTAAACTGACCAAATATTCAGCTGGGGAATAGAGGACCCAAGCAGCCGAGGTGAGATTCAAGGTGTGGCGGAAAGCACCGTCATGGAAATCGTAGAAAGCCATCTGCATGACCAAAACATGGTATAAACAGATGCAAACACTAAACTCAAAACCATCTTGAAAATACTAAAAGCACACTGAAAGTCAATAAATATACATATATACAAGGTACTATCCAAGAAATACCTAGGCATAGTACCTTTTCAGGTACAACCCATTGAGAGGTTGCCCCAAAGGGATTCCATCATAATCAATGAGCTCGTAGGCTCCTTTCTCTAAAACCTTAGAAATGACGAAAGGTCCATACCACATGGACTCGAACTTACCCTTCCCTAGTTTGTCATATCTCTGATCATAATTCAAAACTAACTCACCCTCATTAAAGACACGAGGTTGGAAGGATTTATCATACTACACCTTGACATGTTTCTTATGTGCCTCATTAGCCAACACATCATCTCTCTGAGTCTTTTCAAGGTTATTCAAGTACAAAATTCTTTCTTCCTTTGCGGAAGTGTCTGGGAGAAGTTCGACGGCAAGTTGTAAAGATGGAATCTGACATTGAATTGGTAAGACAACTTCGAGTTCATAGACAAGCTGGAATGGCGTGAAACCAGTGGTTGTTTTCACTGAAGTCCGATAAGCCAAAAGAGTGGAGAAAATAACGTGGTGCCAGTTGGATTTATGATCTCCAACCATCAGACGAAGCATAGTTTTCAAAACTTTGTTAATGGCCTCTACCTGAAAATTAGCTTGTGGATAATATAGCGTAGAGTTTTCATGGCGAAAACCTAGCTTGGCACTTAGTTCCTCCATCATTTGATTACGGAAATGGGATCTGTGATTAGTAATGATGGACTGTGGGATTCCAAATCTAGCAATGATATGATTGAACAAGAAGAGAGCGGTAGTCTTACCATATTCTACGTATGTAGGCATGGTCTCAACCCATTTTGTGAAATAATCAATGGCTACAAGGATGTAACCATGCCCCCCAGCTGAGGTAGGCTTACAATGCATGAAGTCAATACCCCATTTGGTGAATGGGCCAACGGCAATGACAGGGTGTAGTGGAGCAAGAAGGGTGCGCTTTTTAGGGTAAAAGTGTTGACAAGGTGGGCGTTTCTTAACAGCCTCATGACAGTCTTTGAAGACAGAAGGCTAGAAATAGCCAGCACAAAGGATTTTCTGGGCTGTATCCATCCCATATAAATGACCGCCACATGCTCCAAAGTGGCAATCATTCAACGCATGTTCAGCCTCCTCATGGGTGAGGCATCGCCGAAGAATAGATTCAATCCCACGTCTATACAAGGTATCATTCAGGATGAGATAGTAATTTGCGTGGTGATGGATACAACGATGATCATCATGGGATAAATGAGGCTGAAATCATTGTGTTTGGAGATAAATAAGCAAATCTCCATACCAAGGATCGGTAGTGCTAATCAGGAACATGAATTTATCTAGGAATGAATCAATGGGCTCAGATTCCGTCGAAGCACAGGGAAGATCACACATAAGCTCGACAAAGACCAAGGATTTCTTTGATGTGGCTTTGGCAATTTCCAGATCAAACTCCTGAATTATGACTATCCAGTGGGAGTACTTTCCCCCGAGCACCTGACGAGTCAGGATGTAATACATAGGGTTCTGGTCTGCCAATATAGTGGTAGTGCGGAGCAGAATGTAGTGACAAAACTTTTGTACATCAATGACTGTGGCCAATGCTAACTTTTTCACACGTGAATAGCGAGTATTGGAATCCATGAGATTCTTACTGGCATAATAAATCACATGCTCCTGATTGTGGATATTTTCCTGCACTAAAACCATATCGATGGTAGTAGCGGAGGCAGCAATATACAAGAGAAAGTCCTTTGAATAATCCGAGGGGTGTATCACGGGTGAATGAGTCAGAGCATGCTTAAGATTATCAAAGGAACATTGGGCCTCGTCATCCCAGAAGAATGGAGTGTTCTTCTTAAGGAGAGGCATATAACCGTGCGTTTTCTCTACGAAATTGCACACGAAATGATGAAGAAAGTTTTCCTTCCCTTGCAAAATTTGGAGTTCAAGGAGATTAGTTGGGGTTGGTAGATATAGAATGGTGGCAATTTTCAAAGGATCGATCCAGATGCCATCTTTGGATACCATGAAACCTAGCAAACGTCCCTTCTCAACTCAAAAAAGCAAATTTATGCAGATTGAGCCATATATTATAATGGCGGCATCTCAGGAATATCTCTCTAAGATGACCAGGGTGGTCCCCCCGTCGCTGTGAATGAGCAGGGAGGTCATCAAGGTACGGTTCAACAATATGTTTAATATCATGAAACGCATAGGACATTGCGCACTGGAATGTGGCTCCAACATTTTTCAAGACAAAAGGTAACTTCTTATATGCAAAGGTTCCCCATGGGAAAATGAATGCCATCTTGTGCTGATCGGAGGGTAACATATCAATTTGATTATATCCAGAGGAGCCATCCATGAATGAAAAGATGATACTTCCAGCACAGTCATTGATAATCTGATCGATGTGCGGAGTAGGAAAGTTGTCCTCAGGACAAGCTTTATTCACATCCCTAAAGTCGATACAGACTCTAATGGTGCCCTGCTTTTTATTGATAGGGACAATGTTTGATACCCATTTTGTCAGGAGTATAGGATAAATAAACCCAGCTTTGAGAAGTTTCTCAATTTCATCTTTAATAGCTGCGGCCTTCCAAGGATGGACTTGCCTTAGTTTTTTCCTAATAGGTTTATCCGTCGGATAGGTTTTAATCTCATGGACCACAATGGATGGGTCAATCCCCGACCTATCTTCATAGGACCAGGCAAAAATATCACGGAATTCTTTGAAAAGTTCCTTATAGGATTCAGATTCATCTGCCAACCAGTTCTGCTTAACATGAACATGCTCT
Source organism: Pseudotsuga menziesii (assembly GCA_001517045.1). Taxonomy (NCBI): domain Eukaryota; kingdom Viridiplantae; phylum Streptophyta; class Pinopsida; order Pinales; family Pinaceae; genus Pseudotsuga; species Pseudotsuga menziesii. Next base: position 12,833 of record LPNX010020617.1, on the reverse strand, counting down.
ATAGTATCAGGCTTGGTTGATATGTCAATCGGATTCATCTGAGTAATGTTGCAAAGGTTTCCTTCAGAATCTGTATCTTGCAACAATATAGGACTTTGGGGTACATTGACAATATCAGTAGGAAACAAGGATGCAAAATCATGGCTAACCGAACTGGTGTTGGGGAGGAACATGGATCTATGATGGTGATCCTCCCAAATGGACTCATCCGTATTCATGATATCCATAATGGACTCATTGGAAGGAAAAGTCTCAGAGAGATAATATAGAACATGAAGAGAAGGTTCTAACCAGTACGGTAAATGGTAAGGATCCGAAGCCACTAGATGAAGGTCATTAGTGCAATCATCAGACAAGGTTTGAATAGCGTCATACAGTGCTTTGTGTGAACTCTCTGAGGTGGAATCAACAACATGTTTACCCTTAGGCTCATAATCAAATGAGGTGATCATATGGACTTGTTGGCAGTCAGCAACAACCCCTTTATTTTTCGTTGAGATGAAGATGAATCAGCCCTCTTCTATGATTTAACTTTTAAAGATTATAAAAGAGTGCCTTCAGAATCTTTGATTCTGAAGGTACTGTCAATTATAGAAAAGCTAAGAGACATATTAGAATTTTATGAAATTTTTTTCATAAATTTGATAATTAGCAGCTGTCAGTCTCATAAATTTTATATATGATCAATTTTATCATTAATTAATTTATCTGATTATATATGTTGATTTAAGAGATTTAAAACGATAGTATGCTAATTGGTGTTTAAAGAAAAAACATTTTGAATTTGTTTGGGGCTTGTTATTGATAAGATATTATAAGTTCTTGAAACCCTAGAACTAAAGGTGATTTATTAAAAAATTTCATTAGACCTAAAGTTCACATTTCATATGTAACTTAATCTTTAATATAATATCATTGCTTTGTAAAAATTGTATATATATAAATAGCGAGAGTGCAAATAAATGTATATTATTTTGAATTTGTTATGTGTCATATAAATATAACCATAATAGTTTTAAAAGCTTTATATCCAATCGAATTTGGTTTTGGAGACATAAATGGTAAGGATTTTATAAAGTATTTAAAACTATATTTCATAATAAAACTACATGTACATATATGGTTTGAGTGTTAAGAAGTTATCGTTAGTTACTTGCATTTTAGAAATCTTAAGAAAATTAAGGATCAATATTATAACTCTACATCGTCAAGTTAATAAACACGATTGCCTTCCACGTGTAATCTAGGGTGATAATCAATTGACAGTTTTAATGAGGACTCATGATTCATATAGCTAAGAGAAAAACTTCTGTTACAAAGGATCGCTGCATGAAGATTGAATTTGTATTGGTATTTGGTTAACACCTGTCAATTTAATTAACAGCTGTGGGTGTAGTAATAAAATCGAATCAGTAGAGTATGATTTCATATGTGACTGATAACCATTCTCATTCATGATGATGTATGAGCTCATCATTCCAGACTGCTTGTCATTAATGCCTTGATTTATAATCCATGAATCGAATGATTTCTGATATGAGGGATTGGTTAAGAGTTTTAGTTAGTCGTGGCTAGTCTTTCATTTATCATAGCAAAAGCACTGGCTGTTGTGCTCATCATCTCCAAACTTAGTTAATATGGCCAAAATTGGAGGTCTCTTCTTTGCCACGTATGAAGAAACTAAGGATTTGACATTTCACGTAATGTCTTATACCTGGGTGCCTATTCCTTCCATATTCAGGACTTCATTCATTTCAATTCATAACCAGAGTAGTAGTGAGAAAGCTATGGCTCCGCTTAGTCGATTTAAAATTTCAGGACTAGAGCTTGTTCAAGCCGATGAGAAAGCTGCTCTGTTATTCGAAAAGATTGGATGGGGTTAGTTCTTCAGATGTTTTATTGGCCATAGCGTGGAGGTTACTAAATAGTTTGTTTGAGTTTTAAAGAAAATGTAGCTCAAATTGGAGATTTCAAGTTTATCATCAATGAAGATAAAATTGCAGAAGCTATGAAGATTCCTCAAATTGGAGAGCGATGGTTTAAAGGTGGGAAAGTGAACAAGAACAAATGTCAGTCCTTGCTATTGCCCTTATTGGCCAGTGCAAAATTGAAGATTGGGGTTTCGGTTAAGTTTTTAAAGCCAGAATGGCGAGCATTCTATGAAATATTAGTCAGGTACGTATCATGTGATGGACGATTCTCTCATCTGCATTATTATCATCTGTGACTACTATTAGCTTTGAAAGGCTTTAAACTTAATTTTCCATTTTACCTCTTGCAAAGTCTGAAGAAAATGGCCCATTTGATACAAAATACCATAGGTAATCCTAATAGGAGTCTGTTCCATCATGGTCTAATTAAAATTTTAATCCAGCATCAACTATCTCTGAGTTGTAAATCTTGGGATGAGTTTTTGGTTGAATGTAAATTAGGGCCAACTCAGTATTGGCCAAACCCTCCCACCAAAAATCGTAGGAAACGTAAGGCTCCAGTAAAATCCGAAATTGGTGATGTTCATAAGCCTGAATCAAAGGATAAAGGGCTTCAGGAAGCAAATCCACCTATAAGTACTGGTATCAGTGATGATGGGGTCATGAATGTAGCTCCCTGTTACGCTGAGACAACCTTGGACCAATCCCTATCTGACAAGTGCTTTAGTACACCTACAAAGGCAGAGGGAAAATCAACCAAAAATGAAGATATGGATGATGTTAATTATGAAAACCCCTCTGAGCTATATACTCCTCGAAAACATGGTGATGAGTCCATGCGTAAACTAGAAGAATTAGCGCAGGTGTGTTGTGACAAAGGGGATTTTAAACCAAAATGTCTTGTGTTTGTTCGAACAAGAAGAATTACTAGAAGCATGAACACTACACCTACAGCCTCTGTTCCTACGACCACTCAATAGAGTACTCAGCCAATGATTGTCCATATTGAGGATGATGTTCCATCATTGGTTCCTGAAACTATGCATATGGATGAACCTACTCTTATAGAGAATAATCATGAAAAATTGGCTAAAGACATTACAGAGTCGGGTAAGTTCGACGCTGCTCCATCGTGTATGGATGCTTATGGTTCGGCCCCCGAGCCATCTTTTATGAGCTTTCCATCACCTAGTCAAGATATAGATAATATTGATTCTTCTCAGGCAGTTGATTTGTGTCATGACAAGGAGGAAGAAACTCTCCAACAGGTCCTGGATAGGGTATATGAGATTAAAATTGCAGAATTGAAAAATGAACTAAAAGAGTGTCAAGAAAACGCCGCCTTGAAAGAGGTGGAAAATAAGACATTCAGGGTGGAGTTATTAAACTGGATAAATAGATGGAAGGACATGAACATCAAGAAGAACCAATACTATAAAGAAAAAAAATCTATGATAGATACAAACCAACAATTGCTCGAACAGGTAGAACAACAGAAGCTAGTAATCATTAGGCTTAACGCCAAACTTTCTGAAGCCAGAAGAATGATCAATTTACAAACTAGAACCTGATGATTGTTTCTATTTTTAGTTATATGGTTTTATGTCTCTGTCAACAGGTGATAAAATCTTTTTAAATGCATGCCTACAAAATCGCATATTTTGCAGGCACGCATATAATTTATTGTTTCTTTTATTATTTTTGTTAAAATTGGTTTTAATAAGATTCTTTTGTTTGTTTAAACAGGTGGGCATGTTATCACTATCCTCTGCAGATTTAGGACGTTTCAGATCATAGTTGGCAAACATTGATCCCTCTTAAAGACTGGAATTTCAAAACAGCCATGAATACGACAGTGCTCTTAAAATCAGGAGATGACACAGGCTAGTTGTTTATTAACTATTTTTATCCTATAGTAATATTTGCGACAAGTGTCTTTTGAAGAGATTCGATGCACTTTCATAGGATTGGACCTCTAATGGTATTGAATACAGCATTGATGAAAAACTGAATTCAGAGACCTGTAAGATTATATATAAACTAGTAATTTTTATGTAAAGGGGGATAGAGTGACTGAAGAAAAACATATTTGAAATATTATTTCAGTACTAGTTTTGTTCCTTACTGAGGTTTTATCTTCGGAGGTGGAATGCGACTGGAAATTCTCAGATTGATATCGTTGATCGGTATTATTTTGGATACTCTTTTTCTATTTCAGTATATAATCTTCTACTTATAATATTGATGCAGTATACTTGGTTATGCTTGTATTCATTATGTCATATTACACTTTGTCAACACAATATTGTTATTTGAATTAGTACGTTACTATAGTTGAATTAATCAATGTTTTTATTGAAAATTCAAGATATAATGATATACATATTTATGTCTGCTTGATCTCATTTGTATTTCTGCGATGATTTCATTTTGAACATTATCTTTTATTCAAATATTTAATGTTGTTTATTAGTTGTTAATTAATTAAACATTTCAGAAGAATATGAAGTAATTGTTTATTTCAATTTCTCTGTCAAGGTAATTTATAGCAGAATGATTTAGAGTGTATGGTTTAAATATTTTCATTTAGATCTTACTCATTTATCGTTCTGTTCATCTTTATATTAATTGATAATTAATATAATATCCAAATTGCTCTCAGCTGGGATAGGATCGTTAGGATAGTTTTTGTTAGTATTATCTTAGTATAGATTACATTTAACTGTTGTTAAATAGAATTTGTGTAATTTTAGAATAATTTCAATAGTCTTTTATATTTAGAATATTAAATATAAAATCCTAAAAAATCGAAGACTTTCCTTAAGAAAGCAATTGTAGGATAACTTTAGGTAGTTGAAAACTAATTTTAGGGTTTATTTAGATAGAAATAAAATTAGGATAGATTCTTACTGAATTTTAGTTTCTCCTTAAGAGAGAAATTCAGTTGGTAGAAGGACCATAACCTGCGAGATTTTGCTTTTCCAAACACACCGGGAGCTATTTTAAGCTACTTGTGTGGGCGTAATCTCCTTGTTTGCCTAGGTTAGAAAATCAGGACAACAAATGGTGCTAGAAGGAGGGCCTGTTAATGATTAATGGTAGGAAAAACTAATGATAAATTTTCAACCAGCCAACATCCTTCGGAAGTCAGCAGATCACCGTTTATAGAAATTGTTAGGAGCATTCTCGAACGTGATCATATCACATCTCCATTTACTCCTGAACAAAGTACTCAAACTTTAGAAGAATCACGAAATATTCTTACAAGAGGATATGCTAATCAACTTGGTGTATCTCCAATAGATTATGGTCTACCTAGACAACTACGACGTAATCAAAAATTGAACGTAGTTACTCAATATTTGGAAGAAGCTGATAGCACCCCACGTTATCAAATTAGAAGTCATCAGAGACAAACTATTCAAACAAACACTACTAGAAGACTAACTGCCGTAGGCATTTTTTATCAGCCCCCTTCTCCTCCAGAATCACCACCTGATAGTCTAAGATCATCCAATTCAGGGAGTTCTTCAGGTTCTGAGACAAGCCCTATGGTAGGAAACGTACACGTGGGAGGAGGAGCTAATCCTCCACCTAATCCACAACTCCCTTGGCTAAGAACATCTTGTTGAGGCCTGGAAACTCGCAGGCGGCAACAGTAAGGGATTCTCCCCAATCAGCGTTCCCAACTAGCCCGCTGACTGTTTGGTATAGGGAATCCGTCCGGTTTGCGGTCCGGCTACCGTAGGTCAAAGTAACAAACAAAGGCTTTACCGGTTGCGGCCCGGCCCACCGAGTTTTTGTATTTTGACTTAAAGGAGTGATATGCACGTGCCTAATTAAATGCAGGGGACGGTCACAAAGTGATGCGCAGGTTCTTACCTCTCGTCTTATGCTCACAAGCAAACAAACCAGATACGAACATAAATAACTAACTATCTAAACTATCCCTAGGGAGCGAGGCTATCATCTTAACTGAGCAATACAAAATCACATATGGTAAGAAAAAAACACAGATAGCTGATACTTTTCCCACAGCACATGAGAACTAGAAATATTCGAATAACCAGTTAGCCGATCATTCTATAACAACAATTATTACTCATAGTGCAAATGCATCCCAGAAAAGACTGAAGAATAATTAACAAGAACTTAGGTTCGAACATCAAATATCCTTACAGTGCATGAAATACAGCTGAACACGAAATAGTTCTTCTTCAGCATTATTCATTGAATAGCATTGGTACATTTCACTTCTTTTCTCTTTCCAGCAGGCAAAATTGCAGTTCACTTCGCAAAACGAAATAGTTCCTCTTACAAGTCAACAATTACAAAATTTTCTAAGGGAAAAAAGTCTCTCTTTCATCGAGTTTCCCATTATTTAAACTATAACCTCCCCCCTCTGGGTTCCCTCAATGCGTCCTTTCAATGCCCTTGACGATTCAGTTTCTTTCCTGGTCGTTTCACCTTCTCCATCATTTCCACAGGCGTTTATTTTCTGACAGTAACCGCTAAAAAGAAAATGTCCCATCGGCGCCTTGGTCATTCGTTCACGTTGTCCTTTCCGGCGCGATGCTCTGCTTCAGCGATTCATGAGATGATCTCTGCATACAAACTTGGTGCATTATCCATTGAATTCAGACATTAGGCATCCATAATTTTAAAATTATAATGATATTTTCACAACGAGCTAGCCTTGTTCATCCGGATGAGGAACCGCGGAGGCTCAGGACGGCGACGAAAAGGTAAATCGGCAGTCGGGCAGTTCTTAGATCGGATGAGACAAGGTTCTTACACCGGATGGGAGAAGGCTCCAGGAGCCACAACGGCGGAGGAGTTCCAGAAGAGGGGGAGCGGAAGCACGGGCGTCGTAGGTGATCGGGTGGTGGCGGGAAGTGGGTCGAAAGCTGGAAGGTTCGGTCACCCGCAACGGCGGACGGGACGCGAGTCGGTGGCGGGCGACGAGGTAAAGGAAAAGGTTCGGGTGGAAGTCAATAAGTCGGATGTCGGGTGACAAGCGGATCGGAGGTCAACTCCTACCCTCTGGCCGCAACGGCGGGCGAACCAAAAACTACAGCCAACGATTTACACAGCGAATCGGGCGTCGGGTGAAACCTCAGTCGGGTGGAAGGTTTGGTCAGGGAGCCGCAACGGCGGGTGATGTGAGGCTCGGAAACTTCAGAAAGAGGCCCGATCCAAAGGGAAGAACTAACAGTGCTAAGGCTCAAATGAGGCCAAAAAACCAAAATTTCGCTAAGGTAAACCTTCACACTCTTAAAAGTGTTAACACCGATCTCACGACTCACATTGAACTGAACGCAACCAGCCAACAAGACGAAACGCTCAACTTTAAAGCAAAGATACTCAAAGACGCCAAAATTTCACCCCTAGATTCAAGTCAATCAAGATAAGGAGGGGTCCTAGAATTTAAGTGAAAAAACTGAAGTCGGGGAAAAGGTTGCGGCAGCAACACAGCTGCTATAGCTATTCCTGGTATACAACATCCTTTGCCTAAACACTCAGATAAACTTCTTCCTAAGTTCAACCCAGATGATAAAGAACCTGCAGAGGTGCATGTAGCCAAATTCATGTTAGCTGTTCAAACCATGAACGTTCAGCATGAAGATGTAGTTTGTCGATTGTTTCCTCTAAATTTCAAAGGAAGAGCCTTAGACTTGGTACTTTTCATTAGTACATGGATCAATCACAAATTGGGGTGAATTTAATAAAGCTTTTTTACATAAATTTGGGGAAGATAAAACACCTGCTCTTTTAGCTCTAGAGTTATCTCGGATTAAAATGGAGTCTAAAGAAAGAATTAAATATTTTAATCAGAGGTTTCTGACATTAATAAAAAAATTCCAATTGCTTCTCAACCACCCGAGGATATAATTATTGAAAATTATACTTCAGCATTACCAAAATATTCTGGGATGTTTCTTAAGAGAGCTGGGAAAACAACGTTGGTAGAAACTTTCGAGGAAGCCATTAAAGTTGGGAAGGATTCTATGTCCTATGAACCGGATAGAAGTGGGAAATCTGATACTTTCCCTCGTAAGAAAATGGAAAAATTTAATTCAAAAAAAGATAAAGCATTTGATGTAGAACAACTGCAAAATGCTATTCGGGTATTAACCAATGAAGTTATAGGATTAAATAAAACCAATTCTGAAGCTTCTTCTTCTAGGGGATATTTCAGAAATCAGTTTAGACAAAACTCGAATACAAATAATAAAAATACACCACCTGACACGACTGACAAATCCTCGCTAATAGGTAAGAATTCTAAATCAACCACGCCCCCATTCTTACTTACCTTTGAAATTTTTAATAGGAATGTTCACAATTGCATGGTAGATTTTGGAGCATCCTCCAATGTGATGCCTTTATCAGTATGCAAAAGGTTGAATGGAAAATATGTTCCATCAAATTCCCAAATAACTCAATTGGACAGGACGAATGTGAAGATTGTAGGAGAGATGAAAGGTGTTTTAGTTAGGATTGCTTGTAACCCTTCAGTTTTTCAAATTATATATATTGTTGTTGCAGATATTCCTGATGCATATGGGCTATTTTTAAGTAGAGATTGGTCTCAACAATTGAATGGATTCTTTGCCACGGATTGGTCAACATTATGGTTACCTAAGAACGGAAAGTCAAATCAAATAAAAATAAATAGAGAAAGATATATGAAACATACTGTGACTGAACTACATGATCCTAGCGAACCTGTTTTATTTTCAGATTTCATTATGGGAAATTACATGTATGAATTGGGATTTGGTAATTTTAAAGCTAAACATTCTGCTTTTTCTGAAAATAAATAGCAATCACAAATTAGAAATGTGACATCTATTGCTCCTGGCTCTTCATTCAAGGAAATTATTAATGCTGTAGATAATCTTAATATTGTAAATATTATAGAAAGCAAAGTAGTTGTTAATAGTTCTACTTCGACTCTATATTTTGATGGTGTGAAATCCAAAGAAGGACCCGGAGCTGGTTGCTTGCTGGTAGACCCTCAGGGAAATAAAACATGTATAGCTTGTAGGATGGAATTTAATTGTACAAACAATACTGTGGAATATGAAGCTTTAATACAGGGTTTGAAAAAAGCAATTGATTTGGATATCAAAGAGATAATTGCATACGGTGATTTCGAAATTATCGTCAGACAGGTCCGTAATTCTATTCACTGCCTTTCCGAACATTTACAGAATTATAAATGAGAGGTATGGAACCTTATTTCACATTTTGAGGCATTTAACATAATTTCAGTTCCAAGAACTCAAAATCAAGAAGCAGATTTATTGGCAAATGTAGCATCAAAATTAATTCCATCAGAAAATCTTACACCAAATTTCTTTTTAGTAGAATTGATTTTTAGGCCTTCTATACCAGATAATATTTTTAACTGGCGTGTATTTGATAATGATGTGTAGGTGCTGAATTTTCTGATGAATGACGATACCTTTAAAGATTCAGCCATTGATGAAGTTATTCATGACGAAAATCTGCGGGATTTTTCGGTGATAAATGATTTTTGTTCAGTTGAAAAAGCTTTTGAAAAGGTAAAACCGATCCCTAATTCAGTATTAAGATTAGAAAATTTCTTTGATCATCAAGATAAATTTAGATATGTCCCTAACTGTAAAACTAATAGCTCCCAAATGAGGTATGAAAGCATAAATTTAGGAACAGAACTAAATCCCCAAACTATAAATCTAGGAGTAGATTGCAACCCTGTAGAAAAAATAGCATTTATAAAGTTGTTTAAAGAATTTAAGGATGTCTTTGCATGGACATATGACGATCTGAAAACCTTCAACACACAAGTCATGCAACACATAATTCCAATTAAACAGGAGTCAAAACCTTTTCAACAAAAGCTAAGGAAATATCACCCATCACTAGAACCAACAATTAAGAAGGAACTAAATAAATTGTTAGCTGCCAAGATTATTTTTCCCATCAGACATACACAGTGGGTAGCCAAACTAGTTCCAGTCAGGAAGAAAAACAGAGATATTAGGTTATGTGTAGATTTTAGAAATCTTAATAAGTCTTCTGAAAAAGATAATTACCCAGTTCCTCTAATGGAACAAATTCTTCAAAAGGTGTCTGGGTCTGAGATACTGTCAGTTCTTGATGGTTTCTTAGGATACAACCAAATATTAGTTTCCCCAGATGATCAATTGAAAACAGCTTTTAGAACTCCATGGGGAACATATGCTTACCGCAAGATTCCTTTTGGGTTAATCAATGTTGGGGCAAATTTTCAACGAGTAATGGATATTGCTTTCAGAGGCTTAATTAACCATTTAGTCGTTGTCTATTTGGATGATGTTACTGTATATTCTAAACATCGACCTGATCATATTAATCATCTTAGAAAGGTATTTGAAAGATGTAGAAAATTTGGAATATCCTTAAATCCTAAAAAAACAATATTTGATGTTTCAGAAGGTATTTTATTAGGTTGTGTGGTTTCAAAACATGGAATCATGATTGATCCTGAACGAACCCAAGCCATTTCAAAAATAACTTACCCTTCTAGCAAGAAAGCAATGCAATCATTTCTCAGAAAAATAAATTTTGTTAGAAGATTCATTTCCAGTTTCTCCGAAATCATTCGTCCTTTACAGAAAATGATTAAGAAAGATGCTATTTTTAATTGGGGACAAACTGAAAAAGAGTCATTTCAGAAAATTTTAGAAGCTATTTCAGAAGCCCCTAGCCTTCTAAGCCCATGTTTTAACAGAGATTTCATATTGTATACTTTTGCTTCCGACACCTCATATGCAGCAGTTTTAACCCAATTAATTCAGCAAAATAACGAAGTACCAATCTCCTTTATGAGTTCAAATTTTAAAGGTGCTGAACTTAATTACCATGAAGTTGATAAGAAAGCTTTCGCCATTTTTAAAGCTGTCAAACATTTTCATCCATATTTATTGAAATCTAAAATGGAAATAATAGTCCCTTATTCCTCAGTCAGAAATTTGTTAGTGCAAAAATATTTAGGTGAGAAAAGAGCACCTTGGATGACAGCTCTTCAATAGTATGACTTAGAAATTAAACCCTCAACGATAGTCAAAGGTCAAGGATTATGTAAATTAGCTGCTGAAGCTGCTCATCTACCTACTGATAAAGCTGAAACTGTCATTGATGAGGTTTTATTTACTAGAGAAATATATTTCTATCCTCCACCACATGATTCCTGGTATAAAGACATAAGAATATTTTTGGAAATAGGAACTGCCCCTGATTACCTAGAACCAAGGAAGAAAAGAGCACTTAGATTGAAATTTGCTCCTTATTTATTACTTGATAATGTCTTTTTTTTCAGAGAAATTCAAACGAAGTATTGCTTCGATGTCTAGACAAAGATGAAACGAAAGTAATTCTGAAGGAGCTACATTCTTGACCAGCAAGAGGTCATTTTCGTGGAGAAACTACTGCGCATAAAATTCTTTGGGCTGGCTGTTATTGGCCTACCTTATTTCGAGATTCCTATGCTTTTGTCAGAAAATACCAGGAATGTCAACTTGCTGCGGGAAGGGTTAAGAAACCTGATTTTCCTTTACAACCAGTCTCAGTAGAAAGACCCTTTCAGCAATGGGGTATTGATATAATAGGGTCAATAAATCCTCCCTCATCTAACGAACACAAGTATATAATAACTGCAACTGATTATTTTACTCGTTGGGCAGAAGCTGCACCATTAAGGGTTGTAAATACCAATCACGTTATATTATTTTTAGAATCCTTTATCATAACAAGATTTGGTGTTCCAGATTCTCTTGTCTTTGATAATGCTTCATATTTTTCATCAGTTGATTTAACTCAATTTTCCTTAGATACGGGAATAAGAATCAGGTATTCAGCTAACTACCATGCTCATGGAAATGGTTTAGCCGAATCAACAGACAAAAATTTATTGAAAATTCTCAAAAGAACTATTTTAGTTCACCATCGTGATTGCCATACATAATTATTCAATGCCCTTTGGGCTGACAGAGTAACTCCTAAGGCTGTGATAGGTAACTCACCCTTCTTCTTAGTTTATGGTACTGAAGCTATTTTACCACCGAATTTATTTTTACCTTCATTACAGTTATCTCAGTCTGTTCAAGATGAAGAATGTCCAGCAATGGAAAAGAGGATCAATACCTTATTAAAGCTTGAGGAAGAAAGAGAAAATTCAAAACAACACTTTACAGAACATCAACAAATTGTGAAGTCTTCGTTTGACCAATCCTCAAGTTCCAATCGAAAATTTCAGGTGGGAGACTTAGTTTTAAAATAGGATAAAGATCATGAGGAAAAAGGAGATAATACAAAGTTTCAGAAGCTTTGGCTAGGACACTTTGTTATCGTTGAGAAGATAGGTCCAAGTACCTTTCGATTGCAAACACTAGAAGGTCATTTCGAAACATTCACAGTGAATGGACTGATCCTAAAAAAATACTTATGTTACTATTTTAGGTCTTAAAATGTATATAATTTGTTTGTTGTTTGTAAATAACTTTATATTTTGTATAAACTAGTTTATATTTTATAGAATTGAAGGATGATGATAAATTCATAAGACTTATGTAACTTTCAACATCATTCTGCTATTTGCAACCAGTTCTGATTCTCTTAATCAAATATTTCATTTGCATTAAAGACTGCCAAATTTTTATAATCAGTCAGTAATCATTAGATGTCAACTGAAGAAATAATGTAAATAAATAAATCTTCTAGTTGAAAAAGAGTCAGTTTGCCTCGTTAGCTTGAAAATTATGATATTAGACTAAAATCTTTGAAAAATTTGTTCAGGACGATCAAAGTTTCTTAAATCTATAAAAAACCTATTATTATTTTATTTTTAAGTATTACTCAGATTATCCCTCACCT
>LPNX010020613.1:130795-148195 GCA_001517045.1 Pseudotsuga menziesii | reverse complement strand
TGCTGTTATATACTTGCTGAACATTGTGCATCTCTCTTTCAACCCCAGTACGTTGATGGCCTCTTAAACCCTAGCCATAGGACACTTTCCTTTACAACATTAATTGGCGAAAGAGACTTAAATAAAATTTATAGAGTAGATGTAATTTCATTCTTACGTATGAACTAAACTTCCACCTACTCACTTAGGGATGGACTAGGTTTATGTTTCCAATGGATAAATATACATATAATATATTAAGGGAAAACTAGCTTTCATGACCAACTTTTTAAATCTTAAACCCTTTAATCCTTGATTTAATGCCTCAACTAAACATTACAGGAAATTTCAACTCAAAATGGGCCTCGTAAAAATTATTAATGAAATAATAGTTAAAATAATACAATAATGTTTATTAATTTTGAAGGAAGAAAAGAAAAACTACTTTCTTGTTTGTATTTTCGACATATCTCCCCATGTTTTTACTCAAATTTTGATCGAGAGAGCTAGTTGGATGCAGATTTAAATTCCAAATCCAATAAGTACCCACTCAGCATACTTTTGCCGGACCCCTATAACCCTCAAAAAAGAAATACCTGAAAAAACGTGATGATGACATTATCATCACATTCTTTTAGGGTATGTGATGATAATGTCATCATCACGTTTTTTCAGGTATTTCTTTTTTGGGGGTTATAGGGGTCCATCAAAAGTATGCCGAGTGGGTACTTGTTGGATGCGGAATTTAATTCCGCATCCAGCTAGCTCTCCTGATCAAAATTTGAGTAAAAACGCAGGGTTGTCACAAATACAAACAAAAACATTATTTTGTTTTATGATACCTATCCCCAAATTTATATTAAAAAAGTGTTTAAGACCTATATGGTATTTCAAATTTAAATAAATTTCAATGGCTAACGCATGATGACATGGAATTTGAATTAGAGTTAAAAGGCCCATTTTGAGTTGAAATTTCCTCTAATGGATATCACTATTCTTCTGATTTGGTTTAAAATTTTGAAATTGACTACGGAGTTTTGGCATAAAGAAAGAATCACTATGATGAGCCGTAAATTGGGGAAATAAATTTAGTGTATTACTCTTTTAAAGAGGACTATTGGTGTATTATTGCTTGAGTTTCCCAATCTAAATCGACATTAAGAAATAAATTTTCGACGATATAAAATTGTTAATGCTGAGAAGGTTTACCAATATATTTTAGACTAATTTAATATGTCATTTAGGTGTATTAGATGCAAATTTTAGAGCATCTTGTTTAGGACTAAATTTAACCAATCTAAATATTTGTGTGGTGGAAAAAGAAATTGTTAGGATTGCTTGAGGTAAGTGAATGTGATAAATTTGTAAAAATCATTATTTGGGATAAAGTAGGAGAGAGGGAAGGTTTATCCATGTTTAATCCTTTCCAATTGGTGGGAGAGGACCCTCTTCTTGGTACTTATTGTCATAGTCATAAGGTCAAGGATCCAATGGAACACCTTGGAAATGAGTCACTTAGTTGAGCCACATTCTCCCATTAGGGATGAGGGTGCGATGACTGTTGATGTATTTGTAACTTCGGAATGTATTCACTTGTATATTTTATGTATTGTACCTGGATGTTCCTATAGAGAAGTATCAATAATGTGATTGAGTCATGTCATACCCCAATGTTCCTATTGGGAGAATCAATAATGTAAACAAGTCATGTAAAGTTATACATGTTAACCCTCGTAGTTGATTAGGGGTTAAAGTCCCCACAGTTGTGGGGTACTAGGGTGATTAGACCCTCCTAGAGAAGTCATCCATGGTAAGTTATTGTCAAGTCAAAAACTAGTATAAATAGAGAGTGAGAATCTCTATTTATCACACAGTCACTCACACTTAGTTGTATTTCATGAGTGAGAGAGAAGGAGCTGGGATAAGAGAGAGAACAGCTATCAGAGATCATCTTACTATCTTTGGGTTTTAATGGTTCTATTGGTCCTTAACGCTTATTCTATCTCTAAGGAAGTTGCAGGGTTTTCTCCTTTATGGTTTCCCTGAGGAAAATATTTGTGTCTATGTTGGACAATAGGGCAGACCCAGGTTTAATCCTTTAGTGTCGCACCAACAAAAGACCCACAGTGTTGGCCCTTTCGGCAACAACCTGTGCGCAGGTTGCAGTCTCACCTGAAACAGCTATGGGGTGCCGCGGAATCAGGTTTCTGCAAGCAGAGAGGTGGATTACTGTACCCTATCCTTTAATAACCTTATTAATCAATAATTATAAAGCTTTACCATTCATTCACATACAACTTCGTAGACAAATAAACAGTCGTGACTTGCTCAACCCACTACAGGGAATTCACAGCGAAGCTACATATTAACAGCGATCTAACATATCAGATGTATACAGTTATTAATGCATAATAGACAACAGAAATAGAAACAGCACAAGAAACCACAACACCGGATATAACGTGGTTCACCCCCAGTGTAGGGGCTATGTCCACAAACTGTGTTCTATTCAAATTGCTACAGATACACAGTTTGATCTGTGCACTCAGCTGCAGATCCCTTCAATCATTAAAAATCCGCGCACACAGCAGCAGGCCCCTACGCACACAGCTACAGGTCTTTCCTCAATCTTCTTTACAAAAAACCTCTGCGCACACAGCTGCAGAGGTCGTCCACGCACACATCTGGGACTTAACCTTTCCTTACAAAATCAACCTTAACTTTGCCTTAATATTTCTTTCATCATAAAACCTAACTTTTTCTTATTTACAAAAATACCTATTTATACATCGTGCTATTACAAAACCATGGCTTCAAACCATGGGCACCCAAAAAGCCTAAACCCTGGATTTAAACCACGAGTTTATTACAAAAAGGGGTTTTGACTTACCCCGACACCCCTAGGACTATTTTGACCTGTAACTCCGCTTACAAATAGCCGCGAAGTTACCCAAACTAATAATCCTTAGGGTACGCGCCCCAACAGGCCCCTAAGACTCACTAGTGGCCCGTCCCGGGACACTATGCGAGGGCTCTGGTGGGAGAATCTTCTGCGCGAGGATCTGGAAGCGACTGGTGAGATTGTGTAGTATATCATCAGTGGCTTTCTCCTTTTCCACCAATTCCTGTAATACTGAAGATGAGTCTGTGTCATCCCTTTCCTGCGCAAAAGTGTCATAGGTCTTCAAAAGTTTGAGCTGGCTTTCTGTAGTATTTCTCAATTCTAATGCTTCATCAACCAGGGGCTGTAACGCATTCTCCAGCAGTGTTACCTTCATCCGACAGGACTCGATTTCCTGCTGAAGTTCCTTGCTGTGCTTCACTTTAGCCATCTTCTGCATAGGTGGCAGTGTCTTAATTTCTACTCTGACTGCATCTAATTCATCCTGGCGCGACTTGATGGTTTTCTGGATCTTACCTACATCTGGATGGTCCTGTAGGTTCGCCCATGCTTCTATGTTGTCTTCCATTAGTTTTGCGACGCTGGCCACATTATCTGATATTTTTGCTGCTGAAGCCTTGATGTCCTGCTAGCGCTGTTCTCGGACCTCTGGTGGAGTCTCAAGAGGAATGCGCAGTTGAAGTTCTGCAATCCGGTGCTGGTGTTCTATCTTCATCCTTCCAGCCTCACTACGGGACTGCTGGGCATAGTCTCTCAGCTTAGCGATTCTCTGCTCTGGTTCCTCTGCTTCCTGTATGTCGGAGTCAGAAAGACTCCGACATGCTTCATCTAATGCTCGCATCAGCGTAGTTGTCGTATGTTCAGCCTCTTTCTTCTGTTGTGCTATTTCTTCTAGGCGTGCTGCAAAGGTTTTGTTTTGTTTGATGGTGTCTTCCAATTAGGTTTGGGACAATTGGTTTTGGGCATGGATCTCCTTTGTAATTGCGAGCTGGCAGAGGTGTAATTCTGACATGGACATCTTTGTATAATCAAGCCCCGTGGTCATACCCATCTGGGGTTGAGAATCTGTGTCAGGCTGTATCAGAGTTGCACTTGATACCTATCCTTGGTGATCTCTGGGTGGTCATTTCCTAATATCCTGCTGCATGGGTGCTGTAGTGCTACTTGTTGTAGTACTGTGCGCTGATTTTGCTGCTAGCTCTTTTAGCTCCGATACCCTGTTTGCGATACCTGAGAGCCCGACAAGATGCAGTTCCGCAAACTCTGACCATTTTTTAGTAAGTGCAGTCGTAGACTGTTCTAGAGCATGCTCCAGCTCATCCAGGGTTACAGTGGTTTCTTCCTTAATATATTTGTCCTTCGACGCTTTTTCCTTTTTGCGGGACTGCGGCTTGGTTACCTCGGCTACTTCTGGTGACTTGCGCTTCATTGGTGGGTTAGGATCTGATATGGTCTTGACCGACTCCGCATCCTGTTCATCCTGTCCGCCATCTCCACCCTGGCCGTTGTCATCCATCTGCGAATCACTTAGGTCTTCGCTATCTTCCAATGGGCTTTGCTGCTGCGCCTGACTGGTACCTGCGCCAATATTGGTAGCAAGGGGAACCGAAATAGAGGGTTTTTTCCCTAGATCTTTCAGCCATTCGGCCGGCCATTGCTGAACTATCCCCCTAATATCTAGTTCGGTGACTACATATGGTAATTTGAAGCATTGTCATTGTGGATCTGCACGAGCTTGAATGAAAACATGATGCATATCGGCACTAAAGTGCGCGACG
This sequence comes from Pseudotsuga menziesii, assembly GCA_001517045.1. Lineage (NCBI taxonomy): Eukaryota > Viridiplantae > Streptophyta > Pinopsida > Pinales > Pinaceae > Pseudotsuga > Pseudotsuga menziesii. The sequence goes on along the minus strand of LPNX010020613.1, from coordinate 143,536 downwards.
CCCTCGTATTGAGAGAACACTTCGTTGGTAAGTCACACAATCTCATAGTGAACACTCATAGCATAGAAGATGAACACAGTGTTCGTCATCTGCTAAGCTACCTTATCTGAGGATATCCATAGGGAGTCGTACCGCGCTGCCCCTGGCATGCCAAGGTTTAATTCTACAAACTAGGCTTCAGTGGGTTCTTTCCACCCAACTAATGCAATAAGGATTAAAAGCTAGGAATAATGAAAAGGTCTACCTTTTTCTTGCGCATCGCGGGCATCCTCCAGAAATTCCTTGGCAAGATATTCGGCCCAATTATAAGTATACCCCTCAGCGCAGTTCATAGTAATCCGGATAACCGGAGCAGGTACTTCAGTTGGCCTGCATTTCTGTATGAGTTTGCAGGCTAAGAGTTTTTCTACAAAGTGAATGGGCTTCTCCTGAATTGCGGAAGTGTGATACCCCCATTTCCCTTTTGTCAGGCCAAACCGATCTTTCATGGTTTGCGCGAGATTTGTATCGTCATGTTTGGACATAAATTCAGTTCCCGGATCAGGTCCTGCCATGGGTAAACCTGTGATCTTATGGATGAGTGCGGTGTCAATAGGAATTTGCTGGTCCCCTATCCATAAATAGTCGTCATGCACCAGCACTAGTAACTGCTTGGCCACTACGGTCACCTGTATGCCACGACCGAAATGGGGAATGTCAAGTATCCTGAGTAGGCCAGCTTTGTCCAGGCCCACAGCCCATGGTTGCACTTCCAGTTGTGTGACCTTATGATCCGGGTACTTGACGCGGTGCAAGTATTCTACTGGTTCAAACTGTGAAAACTTGCCATGGTCATTGGTGCCGTGATCACTGTACTTAAGCCGATCAATCTTCCCTTTCATACTTCCTATCAACTGCACTCCCTGTGGTAGCGAGGGTGTGGCTAATGTAAATTTCTTTATCCGACGGGGTAACACGGCACCTGGGTGAACAGGTGGTAGATATGGTGGCCATGGCAGTGGAATATTATCCCTTTCCACGGCTGGGGCCTGTGCGGAACCAGAGGGCTCCATAGGATGAGCTGCTAGTGTTTGCCCTGTTTTCCGCGGCCGGTCTTGGTTGCGCTTGGAGCGAACTTCAGTTCTAGACCTTTTTCTGGCAGACCGTGTCTGCATCAGCCGTGGTGGTGCTAGGGGAGTGTCTTCACAGTGAGCTTGGGCAGGAGGCCGATTAGAGCAGTTGATCAGACCCTCTTGCTCGAATTCTCTGACCAAAGCGTCAATCTCATGTTCGGTTGTCATGGGTTCACTCAGAAATCTTGAAGAAATGTAGAATGCAATTTTCCCTAACTTAGGAATCTTCTTATACATGCCATCAATCACATCGAGCAGGACAGTGCATTGAAGGCACCAAATATTACGGAAATCTTGTCCAACTGTTACCCGATTTTCGATAATCTTCTTAATACAGGTATTTAAGGCAATTAAAGCACTACCGCCGCCAATTTGGATGCTTCCCAACGATCGGATTTTGGGCCTCGCTGTGTTTCTGGGCCTCGACAGAATCATGGCTAAAACTTCGGAACAACAAGCAACCTCGACACAATAGTGCCATTTGACCCGACCTGGTAATGCCTGCGACAGGACTATTAGGTTTGAGGGACTGGTGTCTTGGCTCTGCCGCTTGGTTGGGTATTCAATTCCTGGGTGATCATCATTTGCCTTGTCGTGGAAAGCTATTTCTAAAATAGGACCACTTTTGTTAATATAAAATGTGATCAAAAAGCTATCAACAAGATCATCCCTACTCACAGTGCCGTGTCTAAGCTCAACCTCCATATGCCAAGTTTTCACTATAGGTTCAAAGATATGCACAAACTTATGCACCCGCTCCTTGTGAGGTGTGTTTTCCCTTGCTCTATAGTACTACTTCAAATGTCCCTGAAGCCTATTTGGCCCCTTAAACTTACTTCGCACCTCTTGAGCTTGGCTTATGAATCTGGGGCGCAGGAATTTCTGGCAGGTTCCCCTACTGGGGTGAGAATTTTTAGGATCGGTCCCCCATGCTGCTGTAGCTCCTAGTGCTGTTTCCAGAGTCTGGGTGTTTGGTGACTGAGGTACTCGGTCGAACACATGTGCAATAAATTTTCCAGGGTCTGTCATTCCAACATATGCAGGAAACCCTCTAGGCTGTGCACTAAGGCATCTAAGATACTGAGTGATCTGCGCGCATCTGTGGCCCTGTAGCTCATACAGTCGATTCTGCCAGTTCTCCAGACCATCGTCTGAATCAGGCATGCAGGAGCTATCACATTGCCAATCGATTACACCATCAGTGTTAGGCTTGACATAGTCTGCGTCCTTGGCTGTGATGTTGTAGATGTGGTCTAGAGTATCCTGCTCCCCTTCATCTCTGAGTGGTTCTGTATATCTTTCTCCTTGGGATGGGTCGAGGGGTATGATAACGCGCAGACCATTTCCTTCGAAGGTCATCTGTCTCCTCTTAAGATTGATAATTGCAGCATTGGCCATGGCCCACTCAATTCCCAACAGGGCTGGATAAGGGTTGTTGTCATCAATGATCTCAATAACTTCAAAATCTGCTAGAGCACTGACCCCATCAATGTGTATTGGAACACTAAGAAGTCACCCGAGAGGTACAATCCTTTGCTGGTTAGCTAGTCGCAGTTGTATAGGTGACCAAACCAGGGAAGGATTTCCCATTTGTCCCCAGGTCTGCTTGGGTAGGACATTAACGTCTGATCCAAGATCCAAAATGACATCAGTCATATCATATTCCCCTATCTGAACGTTCAATCTCATTTCCCTTCCCGTTCTTCGGACACGACTAACAATTTTCTCCTGATCAATTCCTCTCTGAGGGTCTGTGACAACAAGAACTTTTTGCAGCTCTCTTAAAGCATTCTGATTCCGCAAGAGTTTCATACATCTCTACAAGAAAGAGGATAGTGTACTTACTTTATCCGTCGAGGCCTCTTGTGGCTGCGAAGCCTGCTGAGGTTGCCGCGTAGGTACTCCTGCTGCGTCAGGGTCAACAATATTGCACTGGGCCTACTGGGCTGGTGCTTGGTCCTTCACAGGGTCAAGGGTTGGGACTTTCTCAGAGGCCTTACATGCACACACCGCAACAGGTTGCTTTGGTGTGTTTTGAATATGCATCATAGCTCCACTGCGGGTGACCACATTGAGGGCTGCGGCAGGTCTTTGCTCAATGGAAATCAACTGAATATTTGGGGTAGGGCCATGGTTGTTCTCCTGAATATTTGCGAGGAGCTGGGGGAACTGTTCAATCACGTGGTCCATTGCGCGACAATACTGACAGGTTGTAGTGGGGTTCCGACAGTCGTGAGCCAAGTGGTCAACTTGGTTACAATTGTAACACACAACCTGGCCTCTACCTCTTCCGGTCATCCCGCCATGACCGCGACTGCCAAAAGCACCTCTTCCGGAGGCGCCACTGCGGTAACCATAGCCATCCTTATTCTGGGCCTCATTGTATACTCGATAGACGTCAGAGGTGCGCTCTCACATAAGGTCGTAACTGCGACACTCTTCTTCATTATTCCCTATGGACTTACAGAACTCGCAGTAGGGGTTTTTGGGAACTTGAACATATCTCTGAAGAAGATGGCAGTGCTCAGGGCGGTGCTGGCTAGAGGTTCGGCAAATCTCACAATATAGAACACCGGGATTGAATTGGTTGGGCGCACCCGTATTTAAGTAAGTTCTGGCCACAGGGAACTGGTCCTTATCATGACCCTCGGACCGACATTGCGTACACCAGAACTCCTCTCAACTGGTTTTATCTTTCTTCATGTCGCGAAGCTCCAGGGCCATTGCTGCCAACTGCGCTTGGATTTGAGCAATACCAGAATCATTTCCGAAAGGGGCGGTCTCTAGCTTCATTGCGATTTCCAGATTCTCTTGCTGTTCAGCAACCTTCTGTTGCATGAGCGGAGTTCTGATATGCAGCAATAATGTGGCAATAAACCATTCCTTATGCTGCACAGGGCTAATGGTGAAGCTGACTTGGTCTAGTAGAACTTTGAATCTCTGGTCAAAGTCCCACACAGATTCGCCATGCCTCTGTTGAATCTCTTTGATTTCAGTGATGCTCTGCGATTCTGATTTCGGTTTCTTAAATTCCTTAGTGATGGCTGCCTTGATTTCATCCAAAGTGGGGTGCTGATTACTAGATAATTTCATGAACCAGGTCAAAGCTCGGTCGTGAAAGGAAGTAATGAGCTGCGCAGTTCTCACATCCAGGTCTGTAACATTCTTCGCGTTCCAGACGGCCTCACATAAAAACTAGAACTGTTCTGGATCTTCTGATCCCGTTCCTTTGAAGATGGGCAGCTTAATGTCATCAGCTAGGTGGGACATGGTGGTTCTGGGAGGGTTGGTAGGGGGACAAGAACTTGATGGGGGGGGGTTTATGGGTGCAGATTGACTTGTGGCTGGAATACTCGGACTTGGTTGCCTATCACACTGCGACCGAACTTTAAGGGTAACAAAGTGACGCTGTGGGGTGACGGGAGGGTTTCCTACCGAAGGGTTTTCTTCAGGGTCTGGCTGTTGAGGGTTTACAAGGGGAGGTACGGTGGTCTGACCTGAGGAGTAGGACTCAAAATCTCTTTTGTACCTTTGCTCACTTCGCGGCAACCCACTTTGCGCATCGAAGGTATTCTCACTTGCAAACATATGTTAGTACTCCTAAACTAACAGTCTGATTCAAATAATAATATACCCTTTTCAACCAATAATATTTTAATCTTCAAGCTTAAGGAATTTAAAAACTTACCACGGGGGCCTTTAAAAAAGTGTCGTTCCGCTTCGCTGAAAGAGGTGCTTGTGTCAATGGCAAACTCTGTCACAAAGGCTTCCAATGTTCACGTCATCCAGAAGTCAACAGCGTGGGATACCTCGTTTTTCATGTGTTGCACAAGATTGACCCTCACAGGGGTCCACACAGGAATCCGTCGAGCTTGAAAGTTCATCCTCCTTTCTGTTAACCTTTGTAAAAATTCACTTGCGCTTCGACACGGATTCGTATTATCTTGCTGCGCGAATGTCAGACAAGTCTCAGCAAACCAATCCCTGATTTCCTTCACAGAGGGCCTCCAAAACATAACCCTTAAGGTATGATGTAAACCCCTCTTGAGCAGGTACTGAGTTCAACCGGCAACGGAACCAATTTGTTGGGCAATAGGGCAGACCCAGGTTTAATCCTTTAGTGTCGCACCAACAAAAGACCCACAGTGTTGGCCCTTTTGGCAACAACCTGCGCGCAGGTTGTAGTCTCACCCGAAACAACTATGGGGTGCCGCAGAATCAGGTTTCTGCAAGCAGAGAGGGGGATTACTGTACCCTAGCCTTTAATAACCTTATTAATCAATAATTATAAAGGTTTACCATTCATTCACATACAACTTCGTAGACAAATAAATAGTCATGACTTGCTCAACCCACTACAGGGAATTCACAGCAAAGCTACATATTAACAGCGATCTAACATATCAGATGTATACAGTTATTAATGCATAACAGACAACAGAAACAGAAACAGCACAAGAAACCACAACACTGGATATAATGTGGTTCACCCCCAGTGTAGGGGCTACGTCCACAAACTATGTTCTATTCAACTTACTACAGAACCATAGTTTGATCTGCGCACTCAGCTGCAAATCCCTTCAATCCTTAAAAATCCGTGCACACAGCAGCAGGCCCCTGCGCACACAGCTGCAGGTCTTTCCTCAATCTTCTTTACAAAAACCCTCTGCGCACATAGCTGCAGAGGTCATCCACGCACACAGCTGGGACTTAACCTTTCCTTACAAAATCAACCTTAGCTTCGCCTTAATCTTTCTTTAATCATAAAACCTAACTTTTTCTTATTTACAAAAATACCTATTTATACATCGCGCTATTACAAAACCATGGCTTCAAACCATGGGCACCCAAAAACCCTAAACCCTGGATTTAAACCACAGGTTTATTACAAAAAGGGGTTTTGACTTACCCTGACACCCCTAAGACTATTTTGACCCGTAACTTCGCTTACAAACAGCTGCAAAGTTACCCAAACTAATAATCCTTAGGGTACGCGCCCCAACAGTCTATTGTCTCTTGTGATTTTTTTTTGTGCATATTATTCTCTTAGATAAGATCCTAAGATCATACTACCTAATTGATAAAAATCTAACATGGTATCAGAGCTAACCTGAGAACAAGACATTATGCAACTACAAAAGCTAGGGATTCTTACTTTTTGGGTCTCTCTTCATAATCCATCAGAAAAATTATACTAGGCTGAACCTCCATTGAAGGGTGCATCTTTTTCTCGTAGTAGAATCTGATTCTGAGCATTTTTAGTTTTTGACCTACCACTGCATCGGGAAATTACGGCTTTTCACTAAAGAGGAATTTTTTAGTGAACCCAGGATAGGATTTCTCTCCTCCTCAAAATCAAAGTTTAGAGAAAAAAAATCAAAGTTTTTGGTTGGGTAGAACTCTGAGAAAGTCAAAACCTAATTTTCCCTAGAACCAGAAAACCAACACTGCAAAAGATCAGCTCCCGATCCAATTTTTCATCTTCTCAAATTGGTAAGATCTAATATTTTGTATTTCCATTTGAGGTTCTCAGTTAAGATGTCTCATCACACCAATATTGATGAAAATATTGAGGAAGATGATAACTTCAGAGCCTGGAAGTATAGGATCTCCCTGGTCCTGGAGGAAAATGAGTTGGACTCTTACATCAGTGAATAGGTTCCAGTTCCATAGGGATATGAGGATAAGTCCTTACAAAAAATGAAATTGGTCATGGCTAAGAGGATTATCATTGATTCAATCAAGGATCACCTCATACCATAGCTGTCCTCCCTAAAGACACCTAAATAAATGTTTGATTCCCTGGCAAATCTATTTGAATGGATGAACATACACCGAAAGATGACTTTGAGGAACCAGTTGAAGAGTGTGAAGATATATAATGCGGAGTCCATAAAGTCATACTTTACAAGGGTATCCTAGATCAAAGAACAACTTGAAGCAGTGCATGAAGAAGTGGAGAATGCAGAAATTGTGATGACTACCTTGAATGGTCTCCCTAGGACATGGGAATCTTTCATTCAAGGGATCTGTGCTAGAATAAAGCTAGTCACCTTCAGTAGACTGTGGGAGGAATGCTCACAAGAAGAATATCAAATAGTAGCTTGAGAAGAAAATATGGGATGTGAATATCAACCTCTCAGAGTACACTCCAAGAAAATCAGGCGGGACTATCATCATTCTAAAGGTAAGCATTCTCACTCTAGAAAAAATCAACTCAGATGTTTCACTTGTGATGAGATAGGACACTATGCCAAAAATTGTCCTAGAAACAAAATAAACTCTCACAAGAAGAAGGACAAAAGAAAACATCATGCTCACACTGCAGAGGATGATGATCCTCCCAGGAAAAGAGTCAAACAAGAAAGTGAATATTCTTCAAGTGATGAAGAGTATGTTCTGATTTCTGCTATCATGGGAACTATCACACATGGAAGCAATGATTGGCTTATAGATAGTGGGTCTTCCAAGCATATGATCGGATTAAAAGAATCCTTTGTGAAACTATCCGAACAGGAGTCACCTCACAAGGTCAAACTTGGGGATGAGTACCAGTATCCAATAAAAGGTAGTTGTGAATCCTCTTATAAAATAGACTCTGGAAAGTCTACGAAGATGAAGGATGTCTTGTTTATACTAGGACTAAAGAAGAATATCCTCTCCATATCTGCATTGTATGCAAAAGGCATGAGGGTTGCATTTGTATATGGCCAAGTCCTTATGTGGCCAAAAGGAAATACTATAGATGATGTAGTAGTAATTGGATAGCAAGTGGGAGGACTATACAAATTGAAGGGCCAACCAGAACAATATTTGGTCCATGACTCAGTAGATCCAAATGAACTTTGGCACATAAGGCTTTCACGTTTGCACTATAGGGCACTACCACTTCCAAGCAAAGTTGTTCAAGGTCTTCCAGAAATACAGACAAAACATGAAGGTGTTTTCAAAAGATGTGAGAAAGGAAAGAACACAAAGAAGACATTTCCAGGTAGCGAGATCAAGGAAAAAGGAATCTTGGAAATCATCCACTCTGATGTATGCGGTCCGATGTTATCCAGTTCATTGAGTGGGTATGTATACTATGTTTCTTTCATTCATGATTTTTCTAGGAAGACATGGATATACTTCTTGAAGAACAAATATGAAGTATTCAGCAAGTTCAAGGAATTCAAAGCCTTGATCAAGAACCACATAGGAAATAAGATCAAAACCTTTCAATCAGACAATGGTAGAGAATTCACATCAAATGAATTCAAAGAGTTATGTAGAGATTCAAGGATTAAGAGGGAGTTAACCATTCCATATAATCCACAACATAATTGGGTTGCAGAAAGGAAGAATAGAACGATCATGGAAGCTACAAGGGCAATGCTTCATGATCAAGATATTCCCATGCATCTATGGGTAGAAGCTGCTAGGAAAAAATTGTATGTACAAAACCATACTCCATACAGAGAACTCAAGAACAAGACACCTAAAGAAGTATTTTTCGATAAGAAACTAGAGGTCAACCATCTTAGAATATTCAGTTGTCCTGTTTACATACACATTCCAAAAGAAAAGAGGACAAATTTAGATCCTTCTGGAAAGAAATATTTGTGAGATATAGTGAAAGCTCGAACTCTTATAGAATATACTTCCAAGGATTCAAGAAGATTGACATTAGCAGATATGTAACATTCGATGAAGATTTAGCTTACAAAAAATCAAGAAAGAGACCATTTGAAGACTCTGAAGAAATAGAAGTACCCAGAATTCAAGATGAAGATAGAGAGATAGAAGAACCCTAGGAACCTGTAGATCCACCCCAAGAGAATAATTCTCACAAGAGGAAACCTGCATGGGTACGAGAGGATATCCAAGGTGCAGAAAGATATGGGGCTCCATAATAAATGCACAGAGAGAGGAAAAGAACCAGGTCCTGCTCCGGTTATGTAGCCATATTATGTGACATCATTGATAAAGAACCTTAAAACTATGAATAAGTGGTAGAGAAGAAAGAATGGAAGGATTCTTGTTAGAATAATCAACCCATAGTTACCTACATTAGACATTAATTTAATTATTTTTGTCTTATTACCTAGTTTCGTAGATTCCATTCTATGCTAGTTTCCTTCTACATGTCTTAGAAGCCAACACATGCTAAAAATGACTCACGGAGCACTTGGGAAACATACTGGAAACCCAATTCAGCATGTCTGCTTTATTCTAGACTCTCTAAAGTGCATATCTACTTTTTTCTGAAAAGCTGCCTTGTTTTATTTCTGAATTAAGGCAAAAGGAAAAGTTAGAATAGGTGTAGTTGCCTTGTTTTTTGTCCACATCATCCTCCATCCTTTTATCCAAATAAAATCATGTATGAGTTTTCTTTCCATCCCTCTTCAGCTTTCCCAGTTGAATTAGCCAATTCGTGAGCATCTACCTAGATTTTGAAACTAATTTATGCACCTATGGGGGGTTTGAATAGCTTTGGTAAGCTTGCTTTTGACTATTTAGAATGGAATATTTATGCATTCAATTATCTCATGTAATTATATATTATAGCAGCATATTAATTCATAATCTTGGCTATTGTACACTTAATCAATACATATTAGTGTTATGATCCAATTTCAGTCTCCTTTGGTGTTAATTTTGCATGTTTGATTAGCAATTTTGTGAGTGTAATTGTTCTATCTCTTGGGTTCAATTTACACATGGTATCAGAGCCTTCATATATCAATTTATCTCCTTCCAAATTTTTATTGCAGGTTCGACATCATTGACTGGGAGCACATTCTTCTGACTGGAGGGCACAGTTTTTGAGCTATGGACCAATCTCAGAAGATCATATTGACTCCATTCAATTTATTTGAGTGGAAATCTGGGATGGATATATTGTTGAGAGAGAAAGGTCTCTACATGGTGACTATGGAAACCAAGGTAGATCCCAATGCAGTTGCAGATAAAATTAAATGGCACAACAAGAGTGATGAGGCCTATCGTCTTTTGTGTCTAAGTATTTCAACAAACCTCCTCTTCCATATTGATGGATTGACATCACCTAATGAAGTGTGGGAGAATATAGAAGAGCTTTTTGGAAAGACATTTGAGATGAGAGGACATCAAATCTAGAATGAGTTGATCTCCTTTAGTCCCATTAGCTTTGAATCATTGCAACTCTACTTTTCTAAGTTTAAGGCCCTTGTTTTGTAGTTGAAATTGTGTGGGATCGAAAAGAAAGAAGAGAAAATAGTATTGGCCATAATCTCTAAGCTTGGTCCTAACTATTCAGTGTTTGTTTTGACCTTCCATGCCACCAAGTTGACAACTCGAGCCTGGAAGATTCCTAATCTTGTAGAGTTCATTGAATCACATAGGAGCAAGATAAGTTGGTGATGATGGGCACCATAAAACCTTCCAAAGACCAAGATTTGGTTGCTGGAGATTCAAGGATGGATTCAAAAATCAATAAAAAATATAAAAATACACCTGAGCAAAAGAGAGACAAGAACAAGTCTCAAGAGGAGCCCCAAGGTTCCAAGAAGAACTCCTAGAAGAAGAAGAACAAAGGATAAATGAGCAAGTGCGCATACTGTAGTAAGGTATATCATTCTGAGAGATCTTGTATGAAGAAGCGAATTAACATGTTGACCCAACTCCTGGAGAAGAATAACATATCCCTTCCTGATTGCTCAAAGAAGAGGGAAGGAGGATCAAATTCAAAGGACAGAGAGAGAGAGAGTACATGCCTTGGTTTCTATCACATCAAGCTCACCTAGCTTCATCATAGAATCTAGAGCTTATAAACATATGGTTTCGACAAAAGAGACATTCTCCTCTATTGAAATGTCGAAAGGTCCACCAATAGTTTCGGGAGATGACTCTCTCACTGATAGTTTGTGTTGGGGCATGCACCTTAACGATCCCTAATTTTGGTAACTCCACGGTTTTTGTGGAAGTTGTAAGCGGAGTTACGACTCAAAATAGTCTTAGGGGTGTCGGGGTTGAGTAAAAACCTTCTTTTTGTAATAAACCCATGGTTTAATTCCAGGGTTTAGGGTTCGGGGTGCCCATGGTTTAATCCCATGGTTTTGTAATAAGTGCACTATAAATAAGCACTCTTGTAAAGAAGTCAGTTTAGGATTTTGATGTAAGATGAATTGATGCAAAGCTAAGGCTTTTTTGTAAGAAGGTTAAGTCCCAGCTATGTGCATGGACGACCTCTGCAGCTGTGTGCGCAGAGGGTTTTGGGTGATTAAGGAAATTTGCAGCTGTGTGCACAGAGGCCTACAGCTATGTGCACGGCTTTAAGGACTTGAAGGGATCTGCAGCTGAGTGCGCAGATCAGAACTATGGTTTTTGTAAAGAGTTGAATAAAACACAGTTTTGTGGACGTAACCCCTAAACTGGGGGTGAACCACGTTATATCGTGTGTTGTGGTTTTTGTTATGCTGGTGTTATGTTCTTTTATGCATTGATAAATATATAACTGATAAGTAAGATCAGTGCTAAATACTAACTTCGCTGGAATTCCCAGTAAAGGGTTAAGCAAGGAATTGTTTGTTTATCTAACCGCGAAGCTAAATAAGTAACTATTAAAGCTTTGCATTTTATGATTATAATTGTTAGAAGCTAAAGGTACAGTAATATCCCTCTTCTGCTTGCAGAAACCTGATTCAGCAGCACCCCATAGCTGTTTCGGGTGACACTGCAACCTGTTCACAGGTTGTTGCTGAAAGGGCCAAAACTGTGGGTCTTTTGTTGGTGCGAAGTTAATGGTATAAATTATGCATCTTCCCTATAGCCCAACAAATTGGTTCTGTTTCCGATTGAACTCAGTATCTGCTCAAGAGGGGTTTACGTCGTACCTCAAGGGCTATGTTTTGGAGACCCTCAGTGAAAGAAATCGGTGATTGGATTGAAGAGACTTATCTGAAATTTGCTGTACAAGAGAACAAAGATCCGCGTCGTAGTGCAAATGACTTTTTACAAAGGTATGTTTTTTCTGATGTATATGAAATTTTATTTAGTAGTATCCACATAGATTTGCACCAGTGGTTATCCAGGTTAACAGAGAGAAGGACAAACTTCCAAGAACGTTAGTTTCCTGATTGGACCCCCGCAAGAATTAATATATTGAAAAGGGTGAACAATGAGATATCCCACGCTGTTGATTTCTGGACAACGCGAACCCTTGAACCATTTGTGACGGAGTTCACCATTGACACAAGTATGTCCTTCAGTGAATCCAAATGACAGTTCTTCAAAGGACCAAGGGGTAAGTACTTGAATTCAGTTAGTTTGAGAATTAAAATGTGTTGAGTCCAGATTTGGTCCCTTTTTAACCATCTTTTATCACCTTTCTTCCCTTGCTTTACACTGCTTAGCATACCAATCAGACTGACTTTCTTCACTTTATCCCTTAATTTGTCAAGGTAAGACTGATTATTATTTTACCTTAGTTAATTCTTATTCTTGTGACAATTAAGGCTATTTATCTCTTGAAATTGTGCTAATATGTGTGATCTATGAAGACAATGTGAGATGAGCAGAATGCAGGGGATGAAGCTGAACAAGTCTAGGGACAACGAGTGGTCGTGACACAAAAAGGATCCTTCATATGTCCCTCATCTATGGAGACAGG
>LPNX010020613.1:89653-130381 GCA_001517045.1 Pseudotsuga menziesii | reverse complement strand
TATGATTATGGATTCTGAGTGTGATTAGATCAATAGGCAATTCCATTGAATTAAGCAGTGAGTAGAATTTCCTTTCTGTCAGTAATTGTTGATTTCATTCCTGGTTGATGCATTGAAGGAAGGGTTGAATTCGTAGAGTTAAATGATTTGTGGGATCACACATAGTCAAGGGGATGAACATAGTTGTTAAGAACAGTATTCACTACAATGATTTAGTGTTTAGCATATACTGTGCACTTAACCTTTGAAACAAAAGACTTCCCTGGGTTGACAATGAATTTCGTAAGCTCTGTGTGTTGATAACAATTTATCTGCATTTAGGGTGCTCAACAAAATGCTATTGGCTAAAAAAGGTATATTGCTCATTGAATCAGACTGTTATATTTAGCACTACTAACTTATGTTTGCAAGTGAAAGTACCTTCGACGAGAAAAGTGGTTTGCTGTGAAGTGGCAAAAGGTACAAGAGAAATTTTGAGTCCTATACCCAAGGTCAGAATACCGAGTCTAACCCCATAAGTCCAGCAGTCTTAGAGCCCGAAGAAACCCCTTCTGTTGGAAACCCTCTGGTAACCCCGCAGCGAAGACCTATTATCCCTGAGAACCCGTCGCAGTATGAAAGTAACCCTAGCCTGAGTATTCCTATCGCAGGTCGGTCCACCCCAGTAAGTTCCCCCCCGCCTACTACCAGTTCCCCTCCCTCCCCCCTTAGACCCGTGATGGCCCATATGAATGATGACATTAAGCTCCCTGTTTTCAAAGGAACTGGATCAGAGGATCCAGAACAGTTCTGGTTTTTATGCGAAGCAGTGTGGACTGCTAAGAACATTACGGATAAAGATACAAAAAGAGCACAACTAGTTACTTCTTTCAGAGACCACGCTCTGACCTGGTTCATGAATTTTTCCAGCACTCAGAACCATGTCTTGGCTGATATAAAAGCAGCAATGATAAAGGAATTTAAGAAGCTGAAATCAGAGTCGCATTGTATCACTGAATTGAAAGAGATTTAGCAGAGGCGTGGCGAATCAGTGTGGGACTTTGATCAAAGGTTCAAAGTTCTGCTAGACCAAGTCAGTTTCACCATTGGACCTGTGCAGCACAAGGAATGGTTCATTGCAGCGTTGCTACCGCATAGTAGAAATCCACTCATGCAAAGGAAGGTTGCTGACTAGTAGGAGGCTCTAGAAATCACGATGAAGCTTGAAAACACTCATGTCAAAGACAATTCTAGTATCGCTCAAATCCAAGCGCAGTTGGCAGTGATGGCTCTGGAGCTTCGTGATATGAAGAGAAGAAAAACCGGTCGCAAAGTGGTTTGGTGTACACAATGTCGTACAGAAGGTCATGACAAGGAACAGTGTCCTGCGGTAAGAAATTTCCTGAATTCTGGTGCACCAAACCCGTTCAACACTAGTGTTGTATATTGTGAGATCTGTAGGACAACGGGCCAGCATTGACCTGAAGACTTCTATCTTCTACAGAGGTATGTGCAAGTCCCTAAGAACCCTTATTGTAAGTTCTATAAATCAGTGGGACACAACGAAGATGAGTGTCACAGCTTTGACCTCATGAGAGAATGAACTTACGATGCTTATCGGGTACAAAATGAGGGACAGAGAAATGATGGCTATGGTTACTGTGGTGGTGCATCAGGTAGAGGTGCTTTTGAAGGTCATGGTCGTGGTGGTATGGCCAGAAGAGGAAGAGGCCAGGTTGTGTGTTATAACTATAACCAGGCCAGGCATCTAGCAAGAGACTGTCAGAACCCAACTACGACATGTTGGTATTGCCGAGTAGTAGATCATGTGATCGAGCAGTGCCCGCAGTTGATAGCTAATATTCAGGAAATAAACAGTGCCCCTACTCAAAATATTCAGATGATTTCCATCGAGCAAAGACCTGCCCCAGCCATTAATGTTGTTACCCGGAGTGGAGCTATGATGGAAGTACAGAATAAGGAGAAACAACCTGACGAGGCTTGGGTTCGTAAGGCCTTAGCGAAACTCTCAGCATTTGATATCAAAAGAGAAAAAGAGACATTCATGGAAGCCAAGAGATATTTTGCTGCTCCTAGCACATCAGTAGCACCTACGCAACAACATCAGCAGCAGTCGCAGCTGCAAGAAGCTTCGACGGACAAAGTAAGTACATTGTCCTCCTTTTTACAAAGTTGTCTGAAGCTCCTAAGAAATCAGAATGCTTTAAGTGAGTTGCAAAAAGTTATTGCTTCCTGCAAACCTCAACAAAGTTCTGGTCAGGAAAAAGCTGTTAATAGAGTTAGGAGAACTGGCAGGGAAATGAGATTGAATGCTCAGATAGGAGAGTATGATATGACTGATGTTATCTTGGACCTAGGATCAAAGGTAAATGTCTTAACTAAGAAAACCTGGGAACAAATGGGAAAACCTACTCTGGAATGGTCCCCTATACAGTTGAGATTAGCCAATCAGCAGATGATTGTGCCCCTAGGAATATTCCCTAATGTCAAAATAGATATTGATGGCGCCTGTACTGTAGCAGACTTTGAAGTTATTGAGATCATTGATGACATAAACCCCTATCCAGCATTGCTAGGTATTGAGTGGGCATTAGACAATGATGCAGTCATTAACCTTAAGAAGAGATAGATGAATTTCGAAGGGAAAGGACTGAGAGTCATAGTCCCATTGGATCCTTCTCAAGGAGAGAGATACATAGAGCCAGTAAGAGATGAAGACCAAGATGTTTTGGACCACATATACAATATCACAGCGAAGGAAGAATATTATGTTGATCCTACTGCCGAAGATATCATGGATTGGCAGTGTGATAGCTCCTGCATGATGGATTCAGATGATGGGTTAGAAAACTGGCAGAATAGACTTTATGAGCTGCATGGACATAGATGTGCCAGAATTACCAAGTCTCTCAGATGGCTTGGCTCACAGACAAGAACATTACCTGTTTTTGATGGTTCGATAGACCCAGAAGAGTTTATTGTGCAATTCTCAGAGCAGGTACCAGACTCACAGAAAATGGAGACTCTGGATTCATCATTCAGAGCCACATCAGCCAGATGGTGGAATGGTCACAAAAAGTACATTCATAGTTGGGAAGCATGCCAGAAGTCCCTTTACCTAAGATTCAGTGACCAACCTCAGGAGGTGTGAAGCAGGTTTAATGGTAAGACTAGTCCTCAGGGACATTTGGAGCAATGATATGAGGCATGGAAGCATGTACCTTGTGAAGAATGGGTACATAGGTTTGTGCACACCCTGGAACCTATAGCAAAGAACTGGTATGTGGAGGTTGAGCTTCGCCACGGTACTGTAAGTTACGATTGTCTTGTTGATAGTTTTGTGCTGACATTTTCTATTAATGAGGTTTCTCCTGCTTTGGACACAGCTGTTAAGTTGATCCATACTAAAGTATTTGATGATCAAGAAATAGCAAAATACCAACCTGATTGGAAGGCACAGGAAGCCAATGCAATAGAATGTTATAACCTCGCAATTGACGAGGATGACGATCCACGCAACATTAACATTCCTGAGTCAGAAGGACACTGTGAAGTACATGGACCAGCAGTTGAGGCACTTGAAGTGACTCAACCCCTGAAGACGCGGACTGTAAACATTGGGTCAGAAGAAAAACCTAAGTATGCTACCATTGGAGATTATTCAGATGACGAAATGGTAAGCAAGGTGACCCAACTTCTCCATGAATATCAGGATCTATTTCCGACGAAGTTCTGTAGAGGGGGCCACTTACCTCCTAAATGTCATCATGTAATTATATAGTTTAAAAGATAAATAGATATTAACAAATAAGTAGTTGGAGCGGGTACAACCGCTCCAACCTATCTCATAATGTATAAATAATTACAAAAGATAATACAACAGTGGATTGGACATCCCTTCCCAAATTACTTGTCTTTGATGGCTGTGTATGAACTTAATGTATGCTTGAATAATGTTGAAAGTCTGGCTTTCAACATTGGCGCCATTGCCTCCTCTATCCGGTCTGGGTGACAGCAGCAGCGGATGGAGGTGGTCGAACCTAAAGGAGAAGATGTCGTGAAGATGAAAATACTGCTCGTGCATTCGTGAATCTGAAAGGAGAAGCTTAAAGGGACTGCATGTGAGTTGATGAAGAAATGTTATGGGAGACAAGCTGGTCGCGTATTGATGCTCCTGCCAAAATAAAGATACAATCTTATTATTATTACTTTTATTTATATAACTGTTAGTTGCTTGAAATAAATTGTATAGTGATGCATGAGTTGTGATCAATATATAATGAGGATGGAATAGCTTGCAAGAAAGTTTGTTTGTGCATGGATAAATAAATTCTATGTTGGAAGGTTGAATTATCATTCTGTTCAGCAGCGTGACATCTGTCTTATAATCCTGCAAATACCAACTGCAAGAGTTGATAAGAAGAATTTCCCCATTCTACAGTAGCCGACCAAACATTATTTATTCCAAGCAATTCGATTTAATTCAAAGTCTGTAACCATCGAGGGCCAACCAAAAGCTTCAGTACCGACTATGGCAGTTGGCTATTGATCTAACATCGACCGACATCGAAACTAGAGAGGTTGTATGTATATTTTCGACTAAAGAACACGCTATCAGCTCTGACAGCTAGACTATGGTTGTCGACTGCATTGTGGACTGCATACTTAGCCAAAGATCGGTCGCTAAATATTTCTCTGTTAATTGGCGAATTCTTGTTGTTGAGGTCTATCAGTCAACCTTTCAAAGACTTTCTGACTATTCAAAACCCATTTGACATTCCAGTCGGTTGGAATTGGAAGAACAAGGATCTGTCGTGAAGGATAATTTATCAATGAGAATCCACTGTTTGAAAGATTCCAATAAGGAACTGGTTCAGTCAGCCGCCGAATAAAGATTATGCCCCCGAAGCGTAGAAATTGGAGTTTGAATGCTGCGTCGATCGGGTTGTAAACCAATGAACGATTGCCATGGGAAACTCTTTTGATCGCAGTTGACGGTGTGATGGAATACTGGTGGCTTGAGGTTGGATTTTTCATTTGGCTGCTCGATAATTTTCTTGCAGGTTTCTTTACGTCTCACAGTCTTCTTCCCAAGTGAATGATCATCCCAACTGGTGACTGAAGGTCCATGGCCTAGTGCACTTTCGTTGCCAGCACCAAAATCTCCACCAAAAGTATCAGTACCAGGAAATCTCATGTCTCCTTCACCGCAATACATTTTCGTGAGTGTACATGAATGCAGCGACACCAACTGCTACCATATCGGCTGCTACCTGACAACAACTCTACTTATCGAAGATCGACATGTTTTGTGCATGAATATGATCGACCCATGCTGCTGCAAATGAATACGATCGGTCTATTTGCATACTCGTTGAGTATGGAACGCAGCAAAATGTCGATTAGTGGAGACCATCGACTGCTCGTCGTATCGACCAAGCCACCGACTAGCACACTTGGCCATCGACCCGACTGATCTTGTTCCCCACTTCATCGACCACCATTTCGTCGACCTTATCCCAACTTCGGATCAAAAATTTTGATGCATCATGTGTGAACAAACTTGTAACTTGATGAGAGGTAACAGTATTGAGTTGTTTATTTTGTGTTGAATACATTGCCTCCTTGTTGGCTGAGGATTGATTAAGTTGTAAAAATCTGGTCGATTCTTTTGTGGGTCCAATCTCACTTTGGTCAGTATTTCAAGTGGTCGATACAGTCAAGATCAAAGTCAGTTGATATTGGCACTCAGTTGGATCGATATGTCACTTGTAAAGTCTACTCGAAATCTTAACATTGTAAAAAGAAAGCACTCTATCGATTGAGTCATGTCGGTTGGAGCATGTCGGTTGAAACATGTCGGTTGAGTCGTTAACAAACATGTCGGTTGTGTAAAATGAAAAGTTGGTCAGTGTCTTCAGTTGGTCGATATGCTCATTCTAGTTGAAGTCAACTACTTGTCTAGTATAGTCATTAGAGTGATGTGACTCGTCTTTAAATATTTTGAATTCAAGAGGGGGTTAAACGTGAGTCTCAATAGAGGCAGGCGATCCCCTCCAGTGTATGTACATTAAGTTGGTTTCTTCCCAAACATTGTGCACTGAGTTTAAATGTTTTGTGTGGATCGATTCGAGGAGATTAAACGTGGGTATTTCTTAAAGGCAGGCGATCTCCTCACTTATGTAATGAAGCCAGTATCTAGTCGACTATTATAAGATAAGTCCGAGTCATTCTAAAGTAGTCAATCATGACCAAGACCATGCACATGAGTAGGAAACATACAATTTTGCAGGAAATTCATACTCTCACGATAGAAGAAGACGAAGACGATGGCATTCAAGCAAATATCATTCACCTACACAGCAAAGCGCTTCAATGAGACATGATGACAATGTACCCCTCATTATCAAAATGCTGAAACTGTTCCTAGGTTGTGACCTCGGAAAGCCAGAAGACAGAGAAATGACATAGAAAGTCGAAGAGCCAAAAGGCCCCGCATGCCTGAACCGATGGAGATGCCGGTCAGATGAGCCAGGGTGAGGCTTTAAACCAAAAGACCTAGTTGCGGAAGAAAATGGTTTCCTTTCGTTGTGAGAGGATGAGACTTCGATGGACTACTGTCATATTGAAAACGGAGGTTGAAGAGTAACCAGTCACAGTAGAGCCTTGTACATGTGTGTTTTCCTATCGAGCTGGCGGCTGTTGCCGTTGAGTTACCTATGCAGACCGGTATGCATGGTTGATGCACAGTGAGGACTACTCCGCAGTAGCAGAGACCCAGGATGTTGATGCATATTTCTTTGTTCTCTTCAGGACGAAGAAACATTTTGTTTGTGGGGGAGATGTAGAGGGGGCCACTTACCTCCTAAATGTCATCATGTAATTATATAGTTTAAAAGATAAATAGATATTAACAAATAAGTAGTTGGAGCGGGTACAACCACTCCAACCTATCTCATAATGTATAAATAATTAACAAAGATAATACAACAGTGGATTGGACGTCCCTTCCCAAAGTACTTGTCTTTGATGGCTATGTATGAACTTAATGTATGCTTGAATAATGTTGAAAGTCTGGCTTTCAACATTATTCAAAGTCTGGAAATTGACGAGGATGACGATCCACGCAACATTAACATTCATGAGTCAGAAGGACACTGTGAAGTACATGGACCAGCAGTTGAGGCACTTGAAGTGACTCAACCCCTGAAGACGCGGACTGTAAACATTGGGTCAGAAGAAAAACCTAAGTATGCTACCATTGGAGATTATTCAGATGACGAAATGGTAAGCAAGGTGACCCAACTTCTCCATGAATATCAGGATCTATTTCCGACGAAGTTCTGTAGAGGGGGCCACTTACCTCCTAAATGTCATCATGTAATTATATAGTTTAAAAGATAAATAGATATTAACAAATAAGTAGTTGGAGCGGGTACAACCACTCCAACCTATCTCATAATGTATAAATAATTAACAAAGATAATACAACAGTGGATTGGACGTCCCTTCCCAAAGTACTTGTCTTTGATGGCTATGTATGAACTTAATGTATGCTTGAATAATGTTGAAAGTCTGGCTTTCAACATTATTCAAAGTCTGGAAATTGACGAGGATGACGATCCACGCAACATTAACATTCATGAGTCAGAAGGACACTGTGAAGTACATGGACCAGCAGTTGAGGCACTTGAAGTGACTCAACCCCTGAAGACGCGGACTGTAAACATTGGGTCAGAAGAAAAACCTAAGTATGCTACCATTGGAGATTATTCGAATGACGAAATGGTAAGCAAGGTGACCCAACTTCTCCATGAATATCAGGATCTATTTTCGACGAAGTTCTCAGAGATGAAAGGTATCCTTGGTGATATAGGAGTGATAAAGATCCCTTTGAAACCTGATGCGAAGCCTGTGAAATAGCGCCCTTATAGGCTAAACCCTAAGTATAAGGAAAAAGTCTGAATGGAGCTAGATAATATGCTTGCTGTAGGAATCATTGAGCCTGTTGAAGAGTCTAAGTGGGTCAATCCTATGGTGGTGCAAGAAAAGAAGACTAAGGGAGAAATCAGAATCTGTGTCGATCTGAGGAAGCTGAATGATGCCTGTTTGCATGATCCTTTCCCCACTCCCTTTATAGATGAAGTTTTAGACAATGTTGGAGGTCAAGAAGTGTACTCTTTTACTGATGGATTTTCAGGTTACCATCAGATTCGAATTGCTCCAGAAGAACGACATAAGAAAACCTTCGCTACAGAAATGGGATCCTTCCAGTATATAGTTATTCCTTTTGGATTGAAGAATGCACCTGCCATGTTTTCTAGAGTAGTCATCTCTGCTTTTAAGGAATTCATACATAAATTCTTAGAAGTTTATTTTGATGATTAGACTATATTCGGGTTATTAAAAGACCACATAGCTAGTTTAAGACTTATGTTGGACAAATGTAGACAGCATCAGATTTCCTTGAACTTGAAAAAGTGTATCTTTTGTGCCCCTTTTGGAATTCTGCTAGATCACATTGTATGTAAGCAAGGATTGACGGCGGATCCTACGAAGATAGCCATTATTGTGAACCTGCCACCTCCGAAGTCTGTTAAACAACTACGCACTACACTTGGTCATACTGGTTATTACAGGAAATTCATTAAAGGATATGCTCAAATAACAGCCCCTATGGAAAAGCAGTTGAAGAAATATATTAGGTTTGAATGGACACTTGAGTGTCAAGCAAGATTGGATATTTTGAAGGAAAAGATGGTAATTGCCCCCATCTTAGTATTCCCTGATTGAAATAAGGAGTTTCATGTGCATGTCGATGCATCCTCCATTTCTCTGGGAATAGTATTGGCTCAGTCAGGTGAAGGTAATATCGATCACCCTATTTCTTTTTCAAGTAGAAAACTGTCCACAGTAGAAAAAAATTATACTACTATAGAACGAGAAGGTTTAGCTATGGTTTATGCATTACAGAAGTTTCGGCATTATCTATTAGGATCTCATTTTAAGATGTTCACTGATCACTTTGCTTTGAAGTATTTGGTTAACAAGCCTATGCTAGGTGGAAGGATATGCAGATGGTTGATTCTGTTTCGGGAATATGACTTTGAGATCATAGTCAAACCGGGAAGACTGAACCTAGGTCCTGACCACTTGTCGAGGCTCGAGTCAGAAGAAGAGCCCATTAGTTTGGACGAAGGTCTTCCTGATGCTCAGTTGTTTGCCATCCAGATGGTTGATGATTATTTCCAGGATATTGTTCAGTATTTTTCTACAGGTTTTGCACCCGCCGAAATGACAACGCGGCAGAAGAAATAGCTGGTGGTTAGAGCAGTCGACTTTACCTTAATAGCAGGACATCTATATAAGATGGGACCAATGGCTGAGGGACACTCTGGCGTAGCAGGAGGTCATTACGCAGGAAAAGCTACAACACAGAAGATTCTGACAGCTGGATTGTGGTGGCCCACAATTCATAAGGACGCAAGAGAATATTGCCACAACTGCGACATTTGTCAGAAAATAGACAAACCATCCTAGAGGGATGAGATGCCTCTAGTTCCACAGGTAACTTTACAACCCTTTGATAAATGGGCTATTGATTTTGTTGGACCTATCAATCCCCCTACAAAGAAATCCGGAGCAAGATACATTATTATAGCAACTAACTACCTTACTTGTTGGGCGGAAGCTCAACCAGTCAAGACCTGTGGTGCTGCTACAGTCGCGAAGTTTATCTTTGATAACATCTTGTCAAGATTTGGGTGTCCTAGAATTCTTATGAGCGATCAAGGATCACATTTCTTAAATAAGACTATTGAAGTATTGACTGAATAATTTCAAGTATATCATCAGAAGAGTACTGCCTATCATCCTTAAGCAAATGGAACTGTCGAAGCCTTTAACAAGATCCTTGAACACACTCTAACGAAGGTTTGCAATACTAACAGAAATGATTGGGACCTTAGAATTCTAGCAGTACTATGGGCTTATAGAACCACTTGCAAGAAGTTGACAGGCCATACACCTTTTAGGTTGGTTTATGGATAAGAAGCAGTCATGCCCATGGAGTACATTGTCCCTAGCCTCAGAATAGATGCTTTTACAGAGATGGATGACCCAGATATGATGAAAGAAAGGATGGAAAAGATAATAGAACTTGAAGAGGACAGATTAATTGCAGGGTTCCAGCAGCAAGTACAAAAGGCTAGAGAAAAAGCATGGCATGATAGACACATTAAGAAGAATCAATTCCATAATGGTGATCTTGTGCTTTTATATGATAGTAAATTCATGAAATTCCTGGGGAAGTTCAAGACACATTGGAAAGGACCATACATAGTACAGAGAGTTACTGATGGTGGCGCAGTCTAGTTAGCTAAATTGAATGGAGAAATTTTACCTTCCATGGTGAATGGAAGTAGGTTAAAGAAGTACAGGGAAAAACCAGGACCCCTTAATCAGGAGTAACAATATGAAGGACAGTCTAAGTACCAAGAACAGTTGGAATTGGGTACTAGACTATAATGAAGTTGTTCTCAAAGCTACGAAGTGTTGAAGACTGTCAAAGTCTGAAGGTTGAAGTTTGGTTGCCGTATAGGTCAGGATGGGTCAAAGGTGAATATTGTGTCGAAAGTACTTATCAAGGCGAAGCTAAAGTTAGTGGTTATGTCGAAGATCAAAGGTGTGTCGCAGCCTAAAATGTTATGGATGGGACAAACTAGACTTGGCGACGCCTCCATGAGAACTGCCCTAATTGCTTGCAATGATGAGATTTTGGGAAAATCCGGCACCGTGTGGACAGGATTTCCACCCCTCCATCAAATTTGGTGTCATTAATGCACCATGATGACAGATTCTGTTGCGAGATTCTATAAGAAGATACACCGGCCTGCGACTCCTACATTGTACATTTCTTTGAGTTTCTTCAGTTAGAACTATGTCGAATGATCGTGAAGTCCAGAAGTTATTACGAGTGGTAAGGGAGAGAGGTCTGCTGAACCTTCTGAGCAATCCACCCGTGCATCCATGTTCGACCAAGGCACAAAGAAAGGTATAATTTCTCTCTAAGAGGAAGGAAGAAAGGCAGAAGTGCGCTCTAAGCCACATGAAGAAAAGCACTGGTCTTCATAGGAAAACTCTGAAACATCCCAATATGTATCCTCCTAGTTTGGTAGAACTGAGGTGGTTGTTTGTCTTATGCACCTTGACACACAATTCTCGGGACCCTAAGTTGTGGATGGTCAAATGTTCGGTAAGAATATTGAAGGATGGGGTCGCTGATAGATCCAGAAGGCCTTAACCAGCATAAATATTACAAAGGAAAGGAACAAGTAGCCGACAACTGCATGTATGGCTTCACCAAGCAGCGCACTATGTTTTGCCAACAAGATTCTACCACCAGAAAAGCAGATGAGTGTCCCTGGATGGGACATTGGTGAGTCTTAGGGGCCTGTTGGGGCATGCACCTTAACGGTCCCTAATTTTGGTAAATCCGTGGTCTTTGTGGAAGTTGTAAGCAGAGTTATGACTCAAAACAGTCTTAAGGGTGTCGGGGTTGACTAAAAACCTTGTTTTTGTAATAAACCCATGGTTTAAGTCCAGGGTTTAGGGTTCGGGGTGCCCATGGTTTAAGCCCATGGTTTAAGCCCATGGTTTTGTAATAAGTGCACTATAAATAAGCGCTCTTGTAAAGAAGTCAGTTTAGGCTTTTGATGTAAGATGAATTGATGCGAAGCTAAGGCTTGTTTGTAAGAAGGTTAATTCCCAGCTGTGTGTGTGGACGACCTCTGCAGCTGTGTGCATAGAGGGTTTAGGGTGATTAAGGAAATCTGCAGTTGTGTGTGCAGAGGCCTGCAGCTGTGTGCACGGCTTTAAGGACTTGAAGGGATCTGCAGCTGAGTTCGCAGATCAGAACTATGGTTTTTGTAAAGAGTTGAATAAAACACAGTTCTGTGGACGTAACCCCTAAACTGGGGGTGAACCACGTTATATCATGTGTTGTGGTTTTTGTTGTGCTGTTGTTATGTTCTTTTATGCATTGATAAATATATGACCGATAAGTAAGATCACTGCTAAATACTAACTTCACTGGAATTCCCAGTAAAGGGTTAAGCAAGGCACTGTTTGTTTATCTAACCGTGAAGCTAAATAAGTAACTATTAAAGCTTTGCATTTTATGATTATAATTGTTAGAAGCTAAAGGTACAGTAATATCCCTCTTTTGCTTGCAGAAACCTGATTCTACAGCACCCCATAGCTGTTTCGGGTGAGACTGCAACCTGTTCACAGGTTGTTACTGAAAGGGCCAACACTGTGGGTCTTTTGTTGGTGCAAAGTTAATGGTATAAATCCTGGGTCTGCCCTATAGCCCAACAGTTTGGAGAAGGGAAGGATTGATCTTGACCATGGTAAGTTCAATAATTTGTTGTATGTTCTAGGTCTTGCCTCTAATCTCTTGTCAGTGTATCATATGAATCATACTGGGTCTCCAAAGAAGGTCATATTCTCCCCTAGTGATGTTGAAATCACTGAGATTTTGAACGGTAAAGTCATAGCAAAAGGTATTGTTGATCACACTTCAAAGGTATACAAGTTTTCCCATTTTATACCCTACTCAAACCCCTCTACTCTTCTGATTCATGCTAATGAAGCAAGCAATATTTGGCATGAAATATTTGGCCATATTAACTACAAGTATCTTTCTGATTTGAGTGAAAAAGATATGGTCATAGGGTTACCAAAGACCAATTTTTCTAAGGGATTATGTCAAGGTTGTATCCTAGGAAAACACCCAGAGCACAAGTATGAGAAAGCTAGTCATGAGAGAGCCTCTACACCTCTCGAGCTGATCCACAGTGACATTGCTGGTCCATTCCCTCATATGTGCATGATTCAAGCCAAATATGCACTGATCTTCATAGATGAATTTTCCAGGTATTGTTGGGTTTACTTCCTAAAGCATAAGTATGAATTTTTTGACCTCTTCAAAGTCTTTAGAGCGTTGGTTGAAAACCACTCTGGGGGGGAAATCAAGATCCTCAGATCTCACAACAGTGGTGACTATGTCAAGTCTCAGTTTGTTCAGTATTGTAAAGATGCAGGTATTCATATGAAGCATTCAATCCCTTACATACCACAGCAAAATTGTGTTGCTAATAGAAAGAACAGATCACTGAAGGAGATGGAAACCTACATGATGGAGGCTAAGACTTTGCCACCAAAGTTTTGTGTCGAGGCTATAAATTGTCCATACTAAATCCAGAATAGGGCACCTCATAAGAATCTTGATGGTATGACTCCTTTTGAAGCTCAGAGTGGGCACAAGCTAGATGTGACCCTTTTTAGGATTTTTTGCTCAAAGGCTTGGGATAGAATTACAATTGAAAAGAGGAAGGCTTTGTAACCCCAAAGCCAAGACTTCCTATTTTTTGGGTATTCTAAAGATTAAAAATTGTAAAATTTTATCAACTTGACCACTAACAAAGCTTTCATTGAAATAATTTTTCAGTTCGAAGAAGATCCTTTAGTAGCAGTTGAAGTTGGAGAGTCTTCTTCACCACCAGAACCATTGATTGTAAGTGGAGAGACTAATGAGTTTGCTGATTCTTATATGTATGATAATGATGATTTGATTGCAGATCCTAACATTCCTACAAGACCAAAATGGGTAGAAAATACCATTCATGCAGCTGGGCAACTAGCTAGAAATCCTAGTGACACTAGGAGGACTAGATCTCAATTTGAGAGTGCCCTTTCTGTGAAAGATCCTATATTTGATGAGAATTTATATCTGATGGTTGAATCAGATACACAAAAATATGAATATGCAGCACATGATCCAATATGGAAAACAACCATGAAAGAAAAATTCATCTCACTCCAGAAGAACAACACTTGGGAACTGGTTGATCTTCCCCCAGGGAGGAAGCTAGTTCAATGTAAGTGGGTTTTCAAGACTAAGTTTGCCACTGATGGTTCACCTTTGAAATATAAGGAAATATTGGTAGCCAATGGATACTCACAAGTACATGGTATTGACTACAATGAAACCTTTGCACCAGTGGAAAAGATGGACTCCATAAGGCTAGCTCTAGCCATTACAGCTTCGAAGCAGTGGGAAGTGCATCACATGGATGTGAAGTGTGCTTTCGTAAATGGAGATCTCACTTAGGATATGTACATGTAGAAACCTAAATGGTTTTCTAGTCTGTATTTAGTGTGTAGGTTAAATAAATCATTGTATGGGATCAAGCAAGCCCTAGGGCTTGGTATGCCAAGATTGATGGATTTTTGCTATCACTAAGTTTTTCTTGATGAAAGTTTGATCCTAATGTATATTTGAAACTGATTCATGGTTCTTTTATGATTATTGTATTGTATGTGGATGACCTACTGATTACAGGAAGTTCAAAGAAAGAGATTGCCTCCTTGAAGGATGCAATGAACTATGCATTTTTTATGACAGATTTGGGATTGTTGAGCCAATTATTGGGTCTCAAAATTGCTCAATCCCAACATGGAATCAAAGTAAATCAGTCCAAGTATGATTTGGATTTGCTGAACAAGTTCAACATGAAATATTTCAATCCAAGAAAAACTCCCTTCCTTTTGGGAGTTAAGCTTGTAGAAGCAGGTTCTTCTCCTATGGTAAATAATACATGGTATAGGCAGTTGATTGGGTGTTTGCTTTATCTTACACACACTCGAACTGATATATATTATATAGTTAGTGTATATGTGAGATACATGGATCCACCTCATGATATCCACTGGAAATAATCCAAAAGGATCCTAAACTTTGTTCAAGGAACAAGAACTCATGGGATCTTCTACAAAGAAAAATCTGATCTTGATTTGATTGGGTTTACTGACGGTGATAGGGCAGGTGAAAACACAGATCAAAATTATACATCAAGATATGTGTTCATGCTTGAAGAAGGACCAATCAGCTGGTCAAGCAAGAAGCAGAGTGCCATAGCACTCTCATCTACAGAAGCGGAGTATAGAGGAGTTGTAAATGCATCAACTCAATGTTTATGGTTGCAGGAGATACTTGGAGAATGTGGATTCGAATCAAAGTTTTAAACTATTATATACTATGATAATCAGAGCACCATTTGAATATTTAATGATATAGTTCATAGACAGTGAACCAAGAACATTGAGATCCATATTCACTACATCAGACAACTTATGCATGATGGTACCATTGATCTACTCTTATGTGCATCTTCAGAACAAGTAGTAGACATATTAACCAATATTTTTTGTGAGAAGACATTCAGAAATCTTAAATCACTACTAGACATTGCTGATCATGCTATGAAGCATGATTGATGACAAGATTTCCAAAATTTTGCTTTTCCTGTCCATGTTTAAGGGAGTATTTTTACACTAGGTTTTTTCCTTTTTCCTTGGTTGTATGGAAAAGCAGTATGTAAAGGGTGACTAAGCGTTGTTGCTAGGCCCTATAGTTTTCTGATATGTACTCATAAATCCAAGCTTAAGGGGGGGTGTTAGAATAATCAACCCATAGTTACATACATTAGACATTAATTTAATTATTTTTGTCTTATTACCTAGTTTCCTAGATTCCATTCTATGCTAGTTTCCTTCTACATGTGCTAGAAGTAAACACATGCTAAAAATGAGTCATGGAGCACTGGGGAAACATATTGTAAATCCAATTTAGAATTGTAACACCCTCAACCCTCTGACCAATGAAGAGGACACTACCGATACTGCTATCAACTCGAGAAACTAGCCCCATGAACATACACATAAAGAAATTGAAACGCTTTGAAGTAAAACATGCATACATTATTACCATACAGCGGAAGCAAAACCATGCATTCGAGCATTTAACATTTTCATTGTAATTCATTAAACATCAAATACAATTGCATATATTGAACACCAGGTAATACTTATCTTATGAAGAACCCATCCCGCAACCAGCTACGTCGCTGCAACGTTCCACCCAACCATAGGCCAGTGTGCTCCTTAATCTCTCAGAAATGCTGCCACCCTCAAGATGGGAATGATTCCCCAAGGAATAAGGAACTAAGTAGGCTCACACATAGCCACAGATACACAACAGTACATAGGCAAGCCAATGTAGTTTGGTTTATCAGGCCATCAGGGAGCTGGGAAAATATGACTGCTAAGCTGGTGGGCTCACTAAAGAGCTAAGGACGCCTACACCAGAAATAGTCTAAATTCTAGGACACCCACACACACCCAACAAAAGGAATCAGTCCCTCAATCCTTGACTTCCTTTCTAGTGTTATTCAGGGGGTATGGAGAAAAAAGCCATCCCTCTAGCTCTATCAACGAGGATCCCGAACACACCAAGTTTATCAAGTAGACCAAGCCTTCGTTCCCACTCCAAACCAGTCCAAAGACCAACCACTACATACACACAACAAAATCGAGCAATTCATAGCTCTGGGGAAGAAAAGGGAAACATTACTGCATCCAAAATGGTGCTTCACAGCTCAGACCGAGCAAGATGATCCATAGTTGTTCTTGACCCTAACGTGGCCAAAACAACTCAGTGATAACCCACACTCGTGGGGAAAAAAAACATCCATGATTTCTCCACTGAAAACAACAGGAAAGACACAACCCAATTGGGAATGGAATCAGACACAACAGACTCTCAGTGTGGAGATGGATTCATATACACCGACCCACAAATTGAAGGAAGTTGCACACACAACAAAATTGGAAGAGGAAGACTAAACTAGTCGTGGTATGCATGCATGAAGACTGAGTGACCATGTGAGGGAATATCCCAAACCTACACGTGAGGAGAAAACATCTAGAAACCCCAAATCATAAATGAGAACCCAGAACATCTAAGACCAAAATGTGAATGTCACATACACAAGAAAATCGTGAATGCCAAAAACAACGCTTCGCACTTTCTGCATGAGAAACAAAATGAATAATCCTGGAAGAATGGGTAGTGTGTTCTCTTCCTGCCCACATGAGGGTGAATGAATCTCCTGAAGGAGTGTGAGTTTATGCAAGGACTGACAGTATTGCCACACATGACTGCCCATGCAATAAATGTCCCCAACCAACTCCATAGTATTTAATTTGGTAGTTGAATGAGACAGGGAAAGGTGAGTAAGTCAAAAGGGTGGGTGACAACTAAATGGGTTCATCAACTGACACTTGGATTTTCCCCATTGGCCCCAAGGGTTAAATAATTTCCCTCCCTATCTGTAGGAAAACCATGCCCTTTTCATTATGGTTGCATTAGCATAGCTGGTTGTGGGTATTTTTAATTAAAATGCATGTTTACATGATGCCAGAATTAATATGTGCCGGATAGCATGATACACCATCGACAACGATTTTAATCACCGAAACATAAAACAACCAAATCGATGGTGGGGAATTTTCCTTTAGCTCCATACCACAATTAATTAAACTATATACATCATATACATTTTAATGAAAATGGGGAAAAAACTGGGGTGTTACAAACATTTATGATTTATTCCAAATTCTCTAAAGCGCATATCTTCTTTTTCTGAAAAGCTCCCTTGTTTTATTTCTGAATTAAGGCAAAAGGAAAAGCTATACTAGGTATAGTTGCCTTGTTTTTTTCCCACATCATCCTCCCTCCTTTTATCCAAATAAAAGCATGTATGATTTTTCTTTCCATCCATGTTTACCTTTCCCACTTGACTTAGCCAATTCGTGATCATTTACCTAGATTTGGAAACTGCTTTATGCACATATGGGGGATTTGACTAGTTTTGGTAAGCCTAATTTTGACTATTTCGAATGGCATATTTATGAATTCAATTCTCTCATGTAATTATATATTACAAAATTCTATTACTTCATAAGTTTGGATATTGTACACTTACTCAATACAGATTAGTGTTATGCTCCAATTTCAGTCTCCTTTGGTGTTAATTTTGTATGTTTGATTAGCAATTTTGTGAGTATAATTGTTCTATCTCTTGGGTTCAATTTTCACAATGCTATGATCAAGGAGTAGCATTCGATCATGAAGAATTATTTCTAGGATGTTGTCCCTAGACCATAGGGGAAGTCTGTTGTGACTTCCAAGTGGATCTACAAGATCAAGCATGCTGCAGATGCTAGCATAGAGAAATATACAGAAAGATTTGTGGTTCGTGGATTCTCCTGGAAAGAAGGA
The DNA here is from genome assembly GCA_001517045.1 of Pseudotsuga menziesii. Taxonomy (NCBI): domain Eukaryota; kingdom Viridiplantae; phylum Streptophyta; class Pinopsida; order Pinales; family Pinaceae; genus Pseudotsuga; species Pseudotsuga menziesii. Next base: position 112,197 of record LPNX010020613.1, on the reverse strand, counting down.
ATAGATTATGAAGAAAATTTTGCACCTGTGGCTAGATACACTTCCATCAGATCAGTACTTTCTCTGGCTATAGTAATGAAATGGAATATACACCAGATGGATGTCAAGACTGCTTTCTTAAATGGTGTAGTGGAAGAGGAAGTGTATGTGGAGAAGCCACTTGGTTTTGAGACACATGATAGGGAGACTCATGGGTGTAAATTGAAAAAATCTTTGTACAGTTTGAAACAGGAACCTAGGACATGGTACAGCAGAATTGACAACTTCCTATCAAGTTTGGGATTTACCAAGAGTAAAGCAGATTCCAACCTCTACTACAAGGTTGAAGAAGGGAACCTAGTGATACTCCTATTATATGTAGATGACATGTTTGTAAAAAGTGAGGATGGGTTGATTAATGATATTAATAGGAATCATGTTTCTGAATTCAAGATGAAGGACTTGGGTATGATGCACTACTTTCTAGGCATGGAGGTGTGGCAAAAATGCAGAGGGAATCTCCTTGGGAAAAGGGAAGTATGCAGTAGAGATCCTGAATAGGTTCAAGATGATGGACTGCAAGGCCATGAACACACCTATGGCATCGAACCTGAAGCTATTGAGTGATGCTTCATCAGATTCGTTTGATGCTATGATGTATCGTCAGGTGATTGGGTCCTTGATGTACGTGATGAATACAAGACTAGGAATTTTCTTTGCTATGAACATATTGAGCTAGTTCCTGATGGATCCTAGACATGTTCACCTGATTGCTGCAAATAATATTCTGAGGTACCTAAAGGGTATAGTTGATTATGGGCTCAAGTATGATATGAATCAGAAGATCAACCTAGAGGGTTATGTGGATTCTGATTGGGAAGGAAGTTCCATCAATAGGAAGAACACTTCGGGGTGTTTCTTTAGTATGCGATAAGGTGTGATCTCTTGGTTTAGCATGAAACAATCCTCTGTGGTACTAAGCACCATTGAATAAAAGTATGTCATGGCTTGTTCGGCTATTTGTGAGGTAGTGTGGCTGAGGAAGCTACTATCTGATCTATTTGATCTCCAGTTTGATGCTACTTGTATATATTGTGACAACCATAGTTGCATGAAGTTGTCAGAGAACCTATTGTTACATGACAAGTCAAATCATATCGAGATCAAATATCATTATATCAGGGATATGGTGGAGAGGGGAGCAGTGAAGCTCCAATATGTTGTGACGGATGAACATATAGCTGATGTGTTGACTAAGCCATTAACTAGAGTGAAGTTTGAGTACTTCCAGGAGAAGTTTGGTGCTCTCCAGATAGAGGTTCCTTCCAAGGGGAAGTGATGAGTCTGAGATCCATTCTGACATGGTGGTAGGAGGGGCCTCCCATGGTTAGATGTAAGTGCAGATCCATTTTGACATGAGGGAAGGATGGGCCCTCCCATGGTCAGATATAAGGGAAGATCCATTCTGACATGGGGGATGTCGGGCCCTCCCATGGTCAAATGTAAGGCCTGAGCCATTCTAACATAGGGGCAGGTTGGGCCCTGCCATGGTTAGATGTAAGAACTGATCCATTCTGACATGGGGGAAAGTTGGGCCCTTCCATGGTCAGATGTAAGGGCTGATCCATTCTAACATGGGGGTAGGCTAGGCCCTCCCATGGATAGATCTAAGGGCTGATCCATTCTGACATGGGGGTAGGCTGAGCCTTCCAATGGTCAGATGTAAGGGTTGGGACATTCTAACATGGGAGCAGGCTAGGCCCTCCCATTGTCAGATGTAAGGGTTGGGCCATTCTGACATGGGGGCATGTTGGGCCCTCCTATAGTTAGATGGAAGTGTTGGGCAGGACTTTCTGATTGGATTAGATATAAGTGTTGAAGAAGATGAAGACCTACATGGAGGGTAGGCCTACAAATAGCATGAGAAAGGAATAGCTTTGTAGAACTTCCTCTAACAAGTATAACTGAGAGATAGCACTAGTTGATTGAGATAGTGGAAGCAATGATGATGATGATCTAGCAATGATCTAGTGATGATCCATCTTTGATGATGATCTAGTGATGATCCAGTTTGGATGATGATCCAGTGATGATCCAGCTTTGATGAAGATCTAGTGATGATCTAGCTTTGATGATGATCCAATGATGATCCAACGTTAATGATGATCCAGACTTGATCCAGAGAAGAATACTTGTGTTGATGATGTGTCAAGAGAATACCTTCCTAGTTAAGAGGGAGTGTTGATGTATTTGTAGCTTTAGAATGTATTCACTTATATATTTTATGTATTGTACCTCGATGTTCCTATCGAGAAGTATTGGTAATATAATTGAGTCATGTCATACCCTGATGTTCCTATCGGGAGAATCAATAATGTAAACAAGTCATGTAAATTCATAGAGGTTAACCCTCCTAGTTGATCAGGAGATATAGTCCCCACAGTTGTGGGGAACTAGGGTTATTAGAATCTCCTAGAGAATTCGGACCTGGTAAGTTATTGTCAAGTCAGAAACTAGTATAAACAGAGAGTGAGCCTCTCTATTTATCACACAGACACTCACACTTAGTTGTAGAACATGAGTGAGAGAGAAGGAGCTAGGATAAGAGATAGAGCAACTATTAGAGATCCTCTTACTGACTTTGGGTTTTACTGCTGCTATTGGTGCTTATTCTATCTCTGAGGAAGTGGCGGGGTTTTATCCTTTATGGTTTCCCCAAGGAAAATATTTGTGTCTATTGTCTCTTGTGATTTATTTTTGATCATGTTATTCTCTTAGATAAGATCCTAAGATCATACTATCTAATTGATAAAAATCTAACAATGACTACCTCATTGGATAACATATACAAGGCCAACGTTGGGAAAAATTCCCCAACTACGATGGATGAGATACGTAAGTTTTCAATTTTATTAGAGAACACTTGTTTATATTTACATTCTAATGGAATAGACCTTCGTTCAACCTTGGTTTAGGGCTCAAAAGTGATGCATTTCTTGTAAAAAGCAAAAGGAACCGCCATAGAGTTTTTGGGGTATTCTAGGGACATTCAACCTAAGGAAGTTATAGGTTTTATTTAATCCCTTGATTTATTTGGATAATAATACATGAACCCCCCATCATTAGTGGGATATATAGGTAGAGGTAGATATGATCTATTTTGAAAAAATAAACTCTGTTAGGACAATGACAAGGGGCTTAGGGGTACATCATAGTAAGGATCTTAGTACAGCCTAAGTTGGTAGGAAATATTTACTATTTCATGCACAAACCAATGATTTAAAATAAATAATATAGGGTTGAAAACAACACATTATTAAGGGTTCTTAGAGAAAATCAACCCCTAAAGGAAGGGGAATCATGAAAATTATTACTACCAATATTAGGGGTTGAGGAAGTAAATCCCCCAAGAATTTCATTAGCTGAACTTATGTATATGGAAAGGTCTGACATCTTATTTCTTTAGGATACCATGTGTAAAGGTGCAAAAAATTTGTACCTTTTGAGGAATCCTATAAGGGGTGGTAATTTACCTCCCTTTATTTGAATGGACTCTTAGGTGGTCCCTTATTTGGGTAGAATCCCAACATGGTATTGATTTGTTCATTTTATATTTTTTGATAATATGCATGAAGGTTTGTAGTAACATCCCAGGTTATATTTTTACTATTTAAAATGAGTATAGACCTTATCGTTATAATTAATACTTTTGAAAAATAAATCTCTTAGGTGATTAGGGATGGAAAAGTTAAACTTGTAGGTTTTTGAACTTTGAAGTTCAATCTTAATAAAATGGAGGTTTTGGGGAACAATTCTACGGTTGACATACATGTTGACTATATATCACATCAAATCAAATTTATAGGACTTGTGGATGTTGGACCTATTACAATCAAACCTACTTGATGGAATCATAGGGATAGGGGGGATGTTGTTTCAAAATGCACAAACATGTTTTATTTTTGATTCCTTAATACAAGAAAAAGATATGTATTGATCCTATATTGAGGAAGAAAAACTTACCGACCACTGTTAAATATTTATTCTATTTGAGTCAAGTGATATGATGCCAAATATCCATTTAACGTTTAACTCTAGCTATTTACAAGAGGAGGAATTTCAAGATATGTTTAGGAATTTATGGTGGAATTATAACTGTGATTTAAGTGACTCTCTAGTTGAACAACCCACTAATCCTTTGAAGGCTATCAACATAAAATTTGTTGCATGGATGAAGGAGAGATATAAACATAGGGATAATAAAATAAAAGAAACCAATTATGAATTAGGAATATTCTTAATAACAATAATATGGGAATCTTGTTATAATAATCAACCCATAGTATTTACCCACTTAGACATTATTTCATTTATTTTGTCTTATTTGCCTAGTCCATGAGTCCCACCATGTGCAAGTTGTCAATTGCCTATCCATAGAGGTCAAACTTGCCATTATTGACTCATGGAGCACTTGGGAAAGCCTTAGGAATCAAATCTACTTTATTCCTGGCCTCCTAGGTGCCCTTCTGCTTTTTCTGCTTTATTGCCTGCTTTTTCAGTGTTTTAAGGCACATAGGAAAGCAAGACTAGGTGAGGTGAATCAGCTTTGTTGCCTCTTCCTCCTCCACTCTTTCCTCCATGAAAAAGCATGTACGATCTGCCATTTTACCACTCTTTAGCTTTCCCATTCGCCCTTGCTAATTCGTGGGGTCCTTGATAGATTTGGGATCAGCTTTTTACACCTATGGGGGATTTGCCTATTTTGGGTAAGCCTGCTTTATGCTAGATTTGGATGCTTCCTTATGCATTTGATTTGCTCATGTATTCTATATATTCAGCAGCCTATGTTATTACAGGGTTGGCTATTGTACACTCATTTAATATAATTTTGTGTTACAGCTCCATATTCAGTCTCCATTGTTGATAATTTGCATGATCAATTGTTAATTGCTGTGAGTGAAATTAATCTACTGCAGGCCTGAATTTCTACACATCTTTGAAGAACTAGTCATGCATAGATTCAAAATGTTGGAGAAAAATAAAATTAAGGTATCGGGAGATATAGAATCTAATTTGAGGTTCAAGATTAAATCATCTTAGGTAGCACTTGGGGATGAGAACAACACTTTATTTCACAATTTTGAAAACATTGAAAGAATGTGAATATTATATGAGTAGTGGAGAAATAGGATGATACTATAGAACGAAATATTAAAGGTTTAGTAGAGCTCAACATGCAATATTTTGAGAGGATATATGAGGAACCAATTGCGTCCAATATTGCAAACAATATCAAGATCATATCTTAGTTTCTAGGTTTGGTATCATAAGAGATAATAGAAACATGTTTGAGGAGTTTAGCTTTGATGATATTATTAATATGCTCTTTTGTTTTAAAATAATAAGAGCCCAAACCTAATGGATAGACACTAGAATTCTTTTTAGGATTCCATAATATGTTGGAAGATGATCTCCTAAGGGTGGTGGCGGAAGTGAGACTTTCAAGTAAGGTATTGGGAACCTTCAATGCCACTTTCATAACCTTGATTCCAAATGTGGACAATAACTCCTCCTTGTTAGAATAATCAACCCATAGTTAGCTACCTTAGACATTAAATTAATCCATTTTTGTCTTATTTGCCTAGTTTCCATATTCCACCTTATGCAATTTGTCCTCCACATCTCCAAAGTGGTCAAACTTGCTAAAATTGAGTCATGGAGTGCTTGGTAAACCACTTCAAATCAAATCTTCTTTATTCCTGGCCTTCCTAGCCCATGTCTGCTTTTTCTGCTTTATTGTCTGCTTTTGTTGAGTTTTAAGGCAATAGGGAAAGTTTGACTAGGTGAAGTTAACTTGTTTTTTGTCCTCATCATCCTCCACTCTTTTCTCCTAATAAAAGAATGTATTATTTGTCCTTCCATCATATATTAGCTTGCATAATTTATTTTTCCAATTTGTGAGCTCCTAGACAGATTTGGAAACTGCTTTATGCACCTATGGGGGATTTGCTTAGATTTAGTAAGCCTACTTTTGACTAAATTCGAATGGCATCCTTATGCATTCAAATATGTCATGTAATTATTTATTGTGGCAGCCTATGACTTCACGGGTTTGGCTATTGTACACTTATTCAATACAGATTTGTGTTCTGCTCCATATTCAGTCTCCTTTGTGTGTAATTTGCATGTGTAACTGGCAATTTTTGTGAGTGTAATTGTTCTAACACCTGGGTTCAATTTCCACACTCCTTTGAGGATTTCAAACCCATTTATTTTTATAATTAAATTTTCATTATTATCTCTAAGTATCTTGCAATGATATTGAAGAAGGTGCTCTCCTTTATCATTTATTTTGAGAAATTTAAGTTCATAGAGGGAAGGTAGATACTTGAAGAAATTATCTCTATGAAATAAGGGTTCCACTCATATAGAACTAAAATAATTCCTTCAATCGGTTCAAATTTTATTTTTATAAAACCTATGATAGAACCAACTAGCTCTATTAAGGGTTTTACTTATTTACATTCATCTCAATGTGAATGTGGTTAAGTAGATTATATGATGCATATCTCATATGATTTTTTTTGTTCTTATTAAATGTTCTTATTCCTCTTTTTTCAACCATGTATGGATTTGATACATAGCTTCCAACTCTCCCCCTATTTGTTTGTGTTGTTCATTGAAGGCCATACCTGGTCTATAAAGGTATACGACATGTCCTATGTTATTAACGTGATTAATGTGTGTGTGGGGGGGACAAATATATCAAACATTTATTATTTGTAGACAATTCCTTACTCTTTAATATTGTATCTTTTCTTGAAGGACATTATCTTCGAGAATCTTTGTGACTACATTGCATACCAAGTTGGATAGAAATTAACTATAGAAAATCTTGGATCAGCTTCAATGAGTTAGGATATTATATACAATATCATATGAGGGCATTTTTCCCATTCCAATCAAAATATTGGATTATGTTATGAAGTCTTTGGGATACATTTTGAATCCAAATGGCTATTTGAATCAGGATTGGTCATGGTTTATAAAAAAAGTTGAGAAAAAATTGGGTTAATGTGTACTAGGTGGCTCTCCCAAGGAGGAAGAATGTCTCTTCTTAAATTTGTACTGGGAGATATATTAGTATATTGGAACTTGTCATCCCATATTATTAGAGAGGTTCTAGATTAAATTAGAAAATTGTGCCTTTTCTATTTTTGTGGAAGGGTTCTCAACACATGGGGGTATCATCTGGTTAGTTATAATACTATGACTAAACCTAAGGTGATGGTGGTTAGGTGATTAAACCTATTCATAGGTTTAGATTCACTATGGAAACAAAAAATGTGTGGAATCTGATTAATAAGGAGAGATTATTGAAACACATTACAAGACAGAAATACATGGCACTAGGTTCCCTCTTGAACTATATTAGGTTAGAGAGAAAGAGTATCAAATTAGTTTCATATCATTGGAAATGAATGGTATTTATTTTCCTTTCTATTGGAAGGTTTCTCACATGGAGAGTAAGGAATGAACGTAGTGTTCAAATTGAATAAAATTATATACTAGGAAATGGTGTTGGTATCATTATACCCAATGTATTAATTGAAGTATTTCATGATAAAGGACACTATTACATTTTTACCTAGTGGGAGATAGGTTAAATATAGATCTATAACAACAAGGGTGGTTGTCAACATCCTCTATTTTGTTTCCATAAAATATAGTTTTATGTTGGACCCAATATGTGATAAGTTAAAAAAAAAAAGGAAACATATGATTAAAAGAGGAGCCAGATGAAATAGGGTGGTCCATGAACAAAACTAGGGGTTACTACAATGCAAAACTGAGGTATTGGGCCATGATAAATTCAGTTAGAAGAAGCCAAATCATGGTGGCTCAAACTCTAGAAATTGGAGGCTGCTAGAAAGGGTTGTTCTACATATGTGGTTTGCAATATGTTACATAATATTTACATGGGATTTAATTCAAAAGTGACAAGTCCAAGGCTCCAACATGTGCATTTTATGCAAAATATCAAAGGAAACTAATTCTCACTTAACACCCATTTCATTAAATATGGATTAATTTGAGTCCAAGCCTCTTTAAAGAGAGGCAAAAAATGACCTTTCTAAAGCCCAAAACTAGGGTTTATAAATTGGAAAATTAGGGTTTCTAAAATCACAAAAGTGCCAAAAGTAGGTAAAAAAATCCAATATTGGCACTTTTGGAAGTAAATTTTTCACTTCTTGAACCAGATTATGCACTTTTTAAACTCATTTTTGCACTTTAGAAAGTGTAATTTTTTACTTTTTGAAATGATTTTTACACTTTTAAATCTAATTATGCATTTTTTAAACCCATTTATTCACTTTAGAAATGTTAAATTATTGAACCATTGATCTACAAGAAAATGAGAGCAATTGAGAAGGGAAAGTATGCAGTTGAATTAACAAGGAAAATGTACACTAAATTATAAATCTAAAGCCACAATTTTTAGATAAAACAAATAGGCATTGAATAGTTAATCACAACATTAATGTATGTTCATTATCAATAATAGAATGGTGTTACAATAAATAGAATTTGAATGCCATGTATAGGATTCAAATATACCAACTAAAATTGACTGATTAGCTAACTCAATGTTTCTAAATCACGACATGGGAATCACTAGTCTATTCTACAATCAATTAACTGCTGGGGTAGGTGGAGAAAGGTGCCACTCTCCCTTAAATCATGCAAAGGTGGAACTGAACTAATTGAAAGTGATCTAACTGATTATAACTAGAGGTTGAATAAACATAAATTATTACCAACCATTACCATCTGATGGAGGATGATGGTCCACTTAGAGTGAGCTCGTAAACTATAGGGATTGACGTCGGTGGCACCAATGGCACCAATGGCACCAATATCATGGTGGCACCAAAACTTCAGTAAGGTGATAAATGAACTCCTAAGATAGTAAATAATATAAAATAGAATAATTTGGTTAAATAAGGTTTCAATAATCCCAACACCTGCCCCCCCCCCTCCCCACCTTAATCCTAACTTTGGAAAACTTGGGCCCTAACAACTAGAGAAAAAGTCTGCCATACAATTTAAATTACATAAAATAATTCTTAATAAAATAAGGAAAATGGGGAAAAACTCATGGGAAACCCTCCCCTCAAAATAAGCAGGAATTAGAAAACACTTTATACTACTTAAGAGAAAAAAATTGTGAAAAATTGTTGCAATTTGCAACTCTGTGGAGCATCCATGCATAATCATGGTTCTTCTATGCATCAACATCTTGGTACTTTTCATGTGAACCTCTCCAAACTAAATTATTATTTTTGGATGAATTTTCCTCTTTCGAAGAAGAGGAACATGCTCAATTGAATCAGGAACATAGACAACTACAAGATGAAAATTGGCATTAGAGGAAATTTCAACTCAAAATGGGCCTCCTAAAATGAACTACTAAAATAATAGTTAAAATAATAAAATAATATTTATTAATTTTGGAGGAAGAAAAGAAAAAAACTACTTTTTTGTTTGTATTTTTTACATATCTCCCTGTGTTTTTACTCAAATTTCAATAAGGAGAGCTCGTTGGATGCGGAATTAAATTCCGCATCCAACAAGTACCCACTCGGCATACTTTTGACGGACCCCGCTACCCCAAAAACAAGAAATACCTGAAAAAATGGAATGATGACATCATCATTCCATTTTTTCAGGTATTTCTTGTTTTTGGGGTAGCGGGGTCCATCAAAATTATGTCAAGTGGGTATTAGTTGGATGCGAAATTTAATTCTGCATCCAATGAGCTCTCCTGATAGAAATTTGAGTAAAAACATGGGGAGATATGTCAAAAATACAAAGAAAAAAAGTAGTTTTTTTATGATACCTATCCCCAAATTTATATTAAAAAAGTGTTTAAGACCTATACAGTATTTCAAATTTAAAGCAATTTCATTGGCTAACACATGATGACATGGAATTTGAATAAAAGTTAAAAGGCCCATTTTGAGTTGAAATTTCCTCTAATGACCCGTGTAGAGAAACCGAGATCAACTAACAAGAGAGGAAAAGTTCTTTAGAATTCAAAAAATGTGAGGTAGACCCAATAAAATTATATGTTTCAGCCTTAAACATTGAACCATGTGAGGTAAAATCAGCTCCAAGTTTTAGGAGAAAGTGTCTAGGAAAATGCATCATGCCTCCATCTTTACTAGTACTGTGAGGAGATGAGCATGTGATCAAGTAGAAAGGTAGAGAAGTAACAGGACCATGGAGAGAGAATTATTGAGGTCGATAATATGATATAGCTTCTAAAATATCTAATGATTCACAAAATCGAATATTAGAAAACTCATGAGAGAAAACTAACATCGAATCCCCAACAACCATTTTGAAAGAGAATTGAGGTACTTGATGTTTCACACCAAAATTGATAAGAACAACTACAAGCATGATGGAGGCTCTTGAAACTTAAAATTAAAACCAAATAAGGTCATATCAAATCCAATAGTGTGCAACAAAGGTTCCAAGTGCTCCAGTGAGAAGGTAGATGCACACTTTTCTCCTTCTTCAACAAAACTCTGACTATTGGTGCAAGAAATCATGTAGGAATTTGCTGGATGATCTAGATCAATGAGAGTGAAAGGTGTTGGAGACATTTACCACCATACACAATCATTTTGGTCAAATTGGACTAGTTAAAACACTATCCTAAGTATTATTAACATTAATTAACATCAGTGGAGCATTAATTGACATCATCCAATCACACCTACGCCTACCTTCAGTCAAGGAGGCTAACTTAGCCTTCTCATGCATTCAAGGAGGCTAAATGGAGCACTCTGGGGGTGATTTGAGTGATATTAATGCACCTAATTGCTAACTGATGGTTACAATCAATTAAGCACGGCAGTGAAGGTGCCTCCTTTCATTTAATTGATTTGTTAATGATTAATTAATGAACTAGAGTCAACAGGGGTGCCTCCACAAACTTTTGATGTTTAGTTCAACTTCATTTAACCTCATCGGGGTTCATTGGAGTCATTGAAGTGCTAGCACTTGATGGTTGTCTTGCTATGACATGTGTCTGATCTCTTTCAGTTGAGACTCAGTCATTTATTGCACTCGAACTTCAGTTAGGGCTCATTTGAGTCAATTAGGGTTTTGATCAGTGGTTAACTGGAGTGTTGACTATGGCTTACATTCAGTTAAGATAGACTCACTCATTCAATTCGAATGAACTCCTTGAGGATTCAAATTTCTCATACATTGATGCTTGTAGCATGACATTGTATTGTATTATCACTCTTTCATCTGATTATACAGAGCGGCTACTCATTCTGTAGACCGATTACACAATTTCATGAGTTATTTGTTGATTAATCTTTGATGAGACTGATGTTTAGTCCCTAGATCAATGTGCAATATTAATATGGTATCACAGATCATGGTGGGATGAAGCTCTATCTCTCAAAACAAGCTTTTTGACAGATTTCTACATGAAAAATGAGCAATAGCTCAAAAATCTAGCACTGCACCAGAAGCCAAGGATTACCACTTAATACCCCAAGTAAAGAACTTGTTGATAAAGCTTGCTTGATTGACTATGCTGAGTGTGATGAAAACCTAAAATGTGCAGGTTGTTCGACCTTACATTGCCCTTTCTATTTTGATTTTCAGGTTTTCTACAGGTGAAGCATTCGCTCCAGCAGATCCAAATGTCCTCCTCAATAGATATTTTGACTCCATACAATTTCCACTCATGGAAAGGTGATATGGAGATTTATCTACACTCTAGAGAACTCTTTAGAGTCACCATGGACAGTGAAGATGAGCCCGGTTCAGTCATAGAAAAATCAATATTCTTGAACAAGAAGGATGAAGCCTTCGGTTTCTTGTGCCTCTCTATTTCCCAGGATCTTCTTTTCCATCTTGCAGGATTGAAGACTCCAAAATAAATATGGGACAAATTGGAAACTCTATATAGAAAGCATGATGAATTGAGAGTTTACCAGCTCAAAAATGAAATAATGTCTCTCCATCCCTCCAATTTCGAGACTCTGAATGACTTTTTCATAGAGTTCAATCATATTGTTTTACTCTTGAAGCAATGCAAAGTGGAGAAGGAGGATGATCAGCTCATCCTCACCATACTCTCCAAAATTGGGGCTGATTATTCAGTTTTTGTTTCTACATTCTGTGCGGTAAATATCACAACCCATGGATGGAATATTCCTACACTCAATGCCTTCATTGAGTCCCTAACAAGTGAACATGACAAGCTTGTCCAGATGGAGATCATTATATCTTCCCGTGATCAAGCCCTCCATGTCTCAGGGCCCAAATATTTTAAGGGTAAAGGAAATCAGCAGAAGAACCCAAAAACTAAATTTGATGCTCCTAAACCTAGAGTTGAAAACTAGCAGCATGATGAGTCTTCCGGCTCAAGGAAGAACAAAGGAAAATGGCACCATGGAAAGGAAAAAGTAAAGTGTTCTTATTGTGGGAAGGGATTCCATCCTAAAAATTCTTGCATGAAGAAGAAGCTTGATGAAGCAACCTCTCTCCTTCAGTGAAATCACATCAATATTCCAGAGAGCTTTTGGAGGAGAGATCAACAATATCGGGAACCACAGCATGAAAAAGGTCGTTCCCTCATGGCAAGCACTTCGAAGTCCAAAGAACTCTTGATTGATTCTGGAGCTTTGAATCACATGATGGATGAAAGAGACTCCTTTTCATCCTTGGAGACCAAAAAATCCATCCCCATCCACCTGGGAGATGACTCCACCATCATTTCAGAAGAACAAGGTACTGTTGATCTTGAAAATGGATTTTTTTCAAATGTTTTGTATGTACCGTCTCTGGCATCAAATCTCCTCGGTGTCTATTAGATGACACATACAAGAGTTCGTAAGATATTTTATTTCATCCCAAATGATTTTGAGATAATATAAATTGCATCCGGGAAACTCATTGCTAAAGGCCTTGCAAACCATTATGCAAAAGCCTATGAGTTCTCTCACTTTGTTGGAGATGCAATGCCCACTGCTTTGCTAACTCATGGAAATGAGGTTATTACTCTATGGCATGATAGGTTTGGCCATATTAATTTCAAATATTTTCAGCAATTATATAAAAACCCCATGGTTGAAGGCCTCCCGGTCATCAAGGCAACCACGGGAATTTGCAAGGGCCGTGTGATTGGAAAACACCCTGAGCACAAGTTCGATTGGGGGAAGGCAAACCGAGCTACATGCATATTGGGGATGATACATTTTGATATCAGCGGTTTTATGCCTGTCACATCCATGAATGGATCAAGGTATCTGCTTACTTCTATTGATGATTTTTGAAGGTACACATGGGTCTTCTTTCTCAAAAAGAAGTTAGAAGTATGTGAAAAATTTTCTGAATTGAAGGCCTTGATCGAAAATGCCTCTGGGCTTAAGACCAAAATATTGAGATATGATAATTAAGGGGAGTATATCAGTAATTATTTTCTATACATATTCTCCCAAATTCGTATTCAGGTCCAACATTCAATTCCCTACACTCCCCAGCATAACGGAGTAGCGAAAAGGAAGAATCGGTCTCTCAAGGAGATGACCATCTGTATGTTGGAATCCAAGAAGCTTGCTGCAAATTTGTGGCATGAGGTCATGCATGCTACAGAATAAATTTAGAACAGGGTACCACACTCATCCATGAAAGGGAAGACCCTTTTCAAAGCATACTTTGGACACAAGCTGGATGTGTCAAACCTACGGGTGTTTGGGTCCACTGCATGGGCCCGGATTCCGCTTGATAAAAGAAGGGCTTTGCAATCGCAAAGCATATAATGTATGTTTATTGGGTATCCTGATCAATATAAAGGTTTCAAGCTGCTGGATATCAAGACCAAACATATCATCATCTAGAGAAGTGTCAAGTTCGATGAGCCTCTTTAGGAGGTGGAACTAGTGAAGGAGAAAATTGCTGAATTTCCTTCCTATTCTACTGAATATTTGGATGATGAAATTGGGGGTGATGACCCTGATTTGGATCCTATAATTTCTGATACCAGTGTGCAAAAATCATGAAATTTTGAATCAAAACCTAAATTGCAAAATCATCTTCCTACATGGGCCTGACAGACACTCTCCTCCACAGGAGACAACATTGGAAATTCTGATGATCCAAGGAGAACCCGGTCTGATTTCCAAAGAGTAGGTATTGCACTCTCTTGTTCTGATAATTTGCTGTCCAAAAATTTCTATTTGATTAATAGTTCAGATCCAAAATCCTACTATCATGTTTGAAAGGATCCGAGATGGCAAGTTGCCATGGATGAAGAGATGAATTCTCTTCAGAAAAACACTACTTGGGAGCTAGTTTCTCTTCCTCCGGGAAGGAAATTGGTTCAATGCAAGTGGGTGTTTCAGACCAAGGTTTTTGCTGATGGAAGCACCTAAAAATATAAGTCATTTCTGGTGAAATTTTTTTTCTCTCAGGTCCAAGGTGTGGACTACCATGAGACCTTTGCTCTGGTTGCAAAAATGGACTCCATCCGTCTTGTTTTGGCAATTTCAGCATCCAAGCACTGGGAAGTGCATGACATGGATGTTAAGACATATTTTCTGCATGGATATATTCATGAGGATATATACATGAAGCATCCTGAGGGCTACAACACTGATCCATCTTTGGTTTTCAAGCTAAAGAAATCACTATACGAGTTAAAACAGGCCCCAAGAGAGTGGTATTCCAAGATGGATGCCTTCCTTCTCTCGCAAAAATTTCAAAGGTGTATATCAGATCCAAATGTGTATTTACAGAAGTCTGATGGTCATGTAATTATCATTGTTTTATATGTTGATGAATTACTGATCACAGCTAGCATAGTTTCCTCCATTTCAGCCATCAAAACTGCTCTCCACAATGCCTATGAAATGAGTGATTTGGGGCTTCGAAAACAATTTTGGGGCTCGAAATTGAGAAAAATTATGATGGGATTATGGTCACTCAGTCCAAATAAATTTCATACCTATTAGTCAAGTTTAACATGGCTTATTGTAGGCCTGCACCATTCCCTTTCCTTTCAGGGATCAACCTTGAAGAAGGAAAAAGCACACCTCCCATGGACTGCACTATCTATTGACAGTTGATTGGTAGCTTGTTGTAATTGACACATTCTCGGCCTGATATTTGTTATGACATGAATTCTATGTCAATATATATGCATCAGCCTCATGATATTCATTGGAAGGAAGCCAAGAGGATCCTCTAGTATATTTAGGGAACCAAGACCTACAGCATTCACTATGCTGCAGACTCCGAGCTAGAGCTAGTTGAATACACAGATTCCGATTGGGTGGGTGATTCTATTGATTGGAAGTCTACTTCCAGATATGTATTCATGTTTGTTGGTGGCCCCATTTTCTGGTCTAGCAAAAATTAAGATTCCATAGCACTATCTTCAATAGAGTCTGAGTATCGAGGAGCGGCGAATGCTTGCATCCAAGCAGTTTGGTTGCAAGGAATTCTTTTAGAGTTTGATCTTGGTAGTACTTTTTCCACTGTCCTATTTTGTGACAGTCAAAGTGCTATTAATATTTCCACAAATCTAGTTACCAGGTAGAGGACCAAGCATGTAGAGATCCACATGCACTATTTCAGGGAGCTAGTGCATGACAGGACCATCATTCTGCAATACTGCCCAATTGATGAGCAGATTGCAGACATCTTCACCAAGAGATTTTTAGAAAAGAAGTTTACTTACCTCCATTCATTGTTAAGGGTGATTTCATCAGGGTGATTCAGACTACTTTCTGTTTCAACATTGTATAGGGTGACCTATGCCCTTAGTTGCCGGGGCCCTAGCATTTTTATGCATTTTGTTTTCTAACTCCTCCTGAGTATAGCTTAAGGGGGGGTGTTGGAGACATTTATCGCCATACACACTCATTTTGGTCAAATTGGCCTAGTTAAACCACTATCCTAATTATTATTGAAATTAATTGACATCAGTGGATAATTAATTAAAATCATCCAGTCACACCCATGCCTACCTTCAGTCCAAGAGGCTAACTTATCCTTATCCTACATTCGGGGAGGCTAACTAGAGCACTCCGAGGGTGATCTGAGTGATATTAATGCACCTAATTGTGAACTAATGGTTACAATTAGTTAAATAGGGCAGTGAAGGTGCCTCCTTTCATTTAATTGATTATTTAATGATTAATTAGTGAATTGGAGTCAATAGGGGCGCCTCCACCAACTTCTGATGTTCAGTTCAACTTCAGTTAACCTCATTGGGGTTCATTGGAGTCATTGAAGCACTAGCACTTGATGGTTGGCTTGCTATGACATGTGTCTAATCTCTTTCAGTTAATACTCAGTCATTTATTGCACTTCGACTTCAGTTAGGGATCAGTTGAGTCAATTAGGGTTTTAATCAGTGGTTAAATGGAGTGTTGACTATGGCTTACATTCAGTTAAGCAAGACTCACTCATTCAATTTTAATGACCTCCTTGAGGATTCAAATTTCTCATTCATTCATGCTTGTAGCATGACATTGTATTGTATTATCACTCTTTCATCTAATTATACAGAGCGGCTACTCATGCTGTAGACCGATTACACCATTTCATGAGTTATTTGTTGATTAATCTTTGATGAGACTGATGTTTAGTCCCTAGATCAATGTGCAAGATTAATAGAAGGATCACTCCAAAAATATGATTTTTTTTCTAAAAAATCAAAATCATTACTTTTATTCACATCGTCAACAATATTAGAGAGAGAGAGAGAGAGAGAGAGAGAGAGAGAGAGAGAAATCAAATTCCTCTTCATTTTCTGAAGCGATCACTGGTAAACCTGGCACATAATTTAAAATAGAAGAATCTCTGGAGAATGCTTGAACATAATGGAATGAGAGTTTTTATTCAATAACATAGATTTGAATGTATTCTTCTGGATCATCTATATCAGAAGATGAGATATCAGAGATCTCATAAACTTTCATAGAAGCAGGAGAAGGAGTCAGTCAAAGGAGACTTTATTCAATTCGAATTGATTGTGTTGAAGATTATGCTTCTTTTTCAACTTGATCAACTTCATCAAAGGTAATAGAGGTCGATAATTTTGAATAAAGAACTCTTGTGGTGTTAGGTGTGCTCTCTAAATTGCTAGAATGATCCTTATTTCTCATTCCAAAGGTTCTATCCAATTCTGTCCAGAGATCCTTTGGGTATTCAACAGAATAAATAAGATAGTGCAAGCTTGGAGAAAGGTCCAGAAATATCGTTCCAAAATCTCTATCATCGTCATTTATCCAGCCATTCTCATATTTATAATAATCTTTACCAAGTCTAATAGATACCTCATAGATACCTTGTCTCTTCAGAGATGAAATCATATTCAATTTCCATTCTGAATATATTGTAAATGGAGTAAGAAGAGGAACCGATAATATTGAATCCATATTGAATTTGTACCTACAAAATATCACTACAAAACCAATTCAATTCGCAATCATGTCAGTTCAATCATTTCCACCTCAACATGTAAACTTTCTCAAAGTACGTCACACCTAGATATACTTCTCTAGATAGAATCCAGATGGAGAAATGTTATGATTCCATGATTTATGTGGAAAACCAATTGCTTCTGGTGTACAATGGAGATCAGACAAGACTTTTACTAGCTTGAACATAGATATGATACCATGTTAAATTATTGAGCTGTTGATCTACAGGTAAATGAGAGAAATTGAGAAGGGAAAGTATGCACTTGAATTAACAAGGAAAATGTACAAAGAACAATAAAAATCATGCCAGAATTTTTAGATAAAACAAACAAGTATTGATCAGTTAATCACAACATTATTCTTTGTTCGTTAATTAATAATACAATGGTGTTACAATAAATAGAATTCAAATTTCATGTATAGGATTCAAATCTAACAACCAATCCTGATTGATTAGCTAACTTACTGTGTCTAAGTCACTGCATCAGACTCATTATTCTAACTCCTGATGTCTAAGTCAGTCTACAATTAGTTAACTTCTAGGATAGGTTGACAAAGGTGCCACTTTCCCTTAAATCATGCAAAGCTGGAGTTATAATAACCGAAAGTGGTCTAAATGATTGTAACTGGAGGTTGACTCAATATAATTGCTTACCAACCATGAACAACTAATGGAGGCTACTGGTGCCACTTAGAGTGAGATACTACACTATAGGGATTCGAATCAGTGGCACAAATGGCATCGGTGGCACCAATGGCACCAATGGTACTAGTGACACCAATGGAACCAGTGGCACCTTCAATAAGGTGATAAATATTGAACTCCTAAGGTAGGAAATAATAAGAAATAGACTAAGCTGGTTAAAGGAGGATTCAATAATCCCAACAAGAAAGTGTATCTTTTAACTTTTTGAAATGATTTTTGCACTTTTTGAACCCATTTTTGTACTTTTGAAAGTGTATTTTTGGACAATATTAAATAATTTTTGCTTCTTTTTTAATCCTTTTTTTCATTTTTATTAGTATGCTGCACTTACTTATTTGGTTTCCTAACTTGTTAAATCCAATATTGAGGGATGATGATTAATTGGTTTCTCAATGGATATATAGGAATCATACCAATTTTTAGGCACTAGGTATGGGTTTTAGGGCCTGCACATGGACATGGTTGAGAAGGATACAAATGGTGTTTCCCTTAAGGGAAGATCGTGGACATATATTGTGAAAAGGACATGTAAATATGTCACACAATATATTTCCAAGGTATGGATAACTTTTGATTAGGGACATTTGCGTGATCAATATATTCTTAAAAGTAATTATGGGTGTTATTCCCTTGGGATGGAAAATTGGAGAATAAACTCACACCTTGCACCTTAAATTAATATTATATAATTCTTCTTGGTCCAACCACAATACCTTGATCATTTCTTATGGACTCTCTATTGAATCATTTTCCCATGTCTGTAGATATGGCTGCCACTATAATTTTTTTTAGTGCTATGGATAAGTCCAAGGTCCCAAAGATATTCTTGTGGGAGATGCAAATGTGCGGTTTACATCCTTAATAAATAACCTATGCATATATAGGTAAGAAGGATAACTCCTTGAAAAACTCCATGTGTCCTCCTTATGATATCCATGTCCTATCAGTAGGGATTGGTGCTCTTGAGTGGATTCAAATAATCCAATACCAGTTGTGGGGACATGTGAATGCTTAGGATAGGGGAATTTGGCCTTAAGACCTAAAAAAAACTTTTTGGATTCAATAAAAATGACCAATTCCTCAAACCATAATTTCCCCCATTTCTAGAGAGTGCCATTTTAGTTTTAGTTCTCCATATGGATCTTTATATTACTACATATTATGGGTATTGTTATGGTTTAAGGATGTTGATTCATAGTTGATATTGGGGCATTAAAGGTAGGTTTATTCTAAGGTTTTAATTAAGTTTCATGAATTAAATAATTGATCCACAAGACATGTCTTCTTTATTGAATATGTGCCTTCTGAGAGGGATGATATATGTGTTTAGGATAAAGTAATTAAATCACTAGGGATCAAACATGTGGCCTTTCACATGGTTGAAATATTCATCATAGGCTTTGATACCTAAATAAGTATTTTAGGAAATGTTGAAGGCCAATAGCATTACCTTGAAACACCACACAAGATCTACCAAGTACTTTCTTGGCCTCTATATGGATATAAGGGTACCA
Organism: Pseudotsuga menziesii; assembly: GCA_001517045.1. NCBI lineage: Eukaryota > Viridiplantae > Streptophyta > Pinopsida > Pinales > Pinaceae > Pseudotsuga > Pseudotsuga menziesii. Next base: position 92,473 of record LPNX010020613.1, on the reverse strand, counting down.
GTGAGAGATTTGAATGAATATGTATTGCTGCAAATATGTATATAAAAGTAGTCAAAGAGGAAAATAAAAAATTAGGATCTTAATTTATCTCCTATGGATGGAGTGTTATGCAGAGAAACTTCCTATGGATTGGGTTATACCACAACAGACTGAATGGCACTAGAAATCAATCCATTCCAATATGAAAGAGCAATAAATACATATAACACTAAGGGATATGAATCGTACCTTATTACAGATGGTTGATGTAGATCCTCGTTGATATTTTCCAACACACTTGTATTCACAATTCGCTCACAAAAACATCAAACAAGACAAGAATGCTATATATTCAAGTGCTTGAAAAAAGAATAAAAGTGCTTATAATATATAGCTAGGAGGAGACAAGTGTTGTGAGCAAGAAAACTAGTTCCAAGTAGTGGAACATACCTATGCTCAATGCAAGGAAGCATGTGCAAGATAAGGACACTCAAGGGAAGGTCTCCTCCCGATAAGGGGTGATCAAGCTGCAAAGGATACAAAAAAGGATATGCTTTGCTAGCATTGAGACAAGATCAGGTTACATGGCTTATAAATATGAAGAGGGGAGCTGGTGTAAAGCTCAATAAGGTAAGAGAAATGCATGATAATGCAATTACAAATTGATATACAAGGGATTCCCTATGGGGAATGGCTAGCATAAAGTTCAAGAGGAGTATGAAGATATTTCTCAAGGACATCGAGGGACTATAAGGGACTCCTCAAACCTAGAGGAGAAATCTCAGCATGGTAACCAAATGAAAACAGGATCTAACTAGGGAACCCATGTATAAGAAATCTCTAACACTATCATAATGTCACTTCTAAGCAACAGTATGAAGGTTATGTGAAATCATGAAGTGGGTTCATACCTAAGGTCAAGGTGAAATGGTCAGAAGGAAATGCATAATGAAAATGGATGTGAAGTCCTAACCTATATGGAGGTTCAAAATTATACCTATGATAGGCACAAATAAGTCAAAGTCTTAGTCAAAAATTGCTCAAATCAGGTCCCTACATCACAACATTGGGCCAAACGGTCCAAAAATAGTCAACAACGGTCCAAACTATAGGAAAGTGGGTAAATATTTGAAATTTTTTTCTATAAAATAGTAAAAAAACCTTTTTACCATACCATTTGGAATTTTACCCCACGTAGTGTTTTTGAACCATAAACTTGAGAAGCTAATTATGAGAGCTACGATCAACAAAATCACAAACCTTTTGGATCAGGTAAATCCTCATGCCAGATTTCAATGCTTTTATTTTAATTTTTAATGGTCCATTTTATTTTTATGGAACCATAAAAATTGCAATTTCGGCCCAACCATAAAATTAGTCGATTTTTGTGTATAGAGCTTGACATATGTGGAAAATACTTTGATTTTCATGTATCTATGTAGTTGTTTGTAGAATAGTCGCGTATAAGGCCACACTTATCAATTTTCAAGGCAAAGACTCATGCAACTCTAAATTTTTGTGTAGGATGGTTATTGAGTGGCTTGAACATGATTATGCGGATGTTGACAGGGATGTGAAAGGTGATTTAATGGCCCAACAAGATTTGTTAGAATAATCAACCCATAGTATTTACCCACTTAGACATTATTTCATTTATTTTGTCTTATTTTCCTAGTCCATGAGTCCCACCATGTGCAAGTTGCTAATTGCCTATCCATAGAGGTCAAACTTGCCATTATTGACTCATGGAGTGCTTGGGAAATCCTTAGGAATCAAATCTGCTTTATTCCTGGCCTCCTAGGCGCCCTTCTACTTTTTCTGCTTTATTGCCTGCTTTTTCAGTGTTTTAAGGCACATAGGAAAGCAAGACTAGGTGAGGTGAATCAGATTTGTTGCCTCTTCCTCCTCCACTCTTTCCTCCATGAAAAAGCATGTATGAGCTGCCATTTTACCACTCTTTGGCTTGCCCATGTGCCCTTGCTAATTCATGGGGTCCTTGATAGATTTGGGATCAGCTTTTTTACACCTATGGGGGATTTGCCTATTTTGGGTAAGCCTGCTTTATGCTAGATTTGGATGCTTCCTTATGCATTCGATTTGCTCATGTATTCTATATATTCAGTAGCCTATGTTATTACAGGTTTGGATATTGTACACTCAGTTAATATAATTTTGTGTTACAGCTCCATATTCAGTCTCCATTGTTGATAATTTTGCATGATCAATTGTTAATTGCTGTGAGTGAAATTAATCTACTGCAGGCCTGAATTTCTACATGGTATCAAAGCCATTGTAGGTTGTTACTCTCCTCCAAAAATTGTTTTGCAGGTTCGACATCAAGACTGGGATCCTTCTACTGACAGCCGGGACAGATTTTCTAAGCTATGGATTCACAGAAAACTATCCTCACTCCCTTCAACTATTTTGAATGGAAAGAAGAGATGGAGATCTTGTTGAGAGTGAAATGCCTCTACAGGGTGACTATGGCTACAGAAGTAGAGCCCAATGCTGCTGTAGAGAAGATCAAATGGCACAATCGGAGAGATGAGGCCTATGGCCTCCTATGTCTCAGTATTTCCCGAGACCTCCTTTTCCATCTCGATGGATTGACTTCACCGGATCAAGTATGGGAGAAAATTTTTGAACTCTTCAGAAAGACAGATGAGATGAGGGGACACCAAATCGAAAATGAATTGATTTCCCTGAGTCCCATTAATTTTGAATCACTGCAGCTATACTTCTCCAAGTTCAAAGCACTAGTTTTGCAGCTGAAACAGTGTGGTATTGAAAAGAAAGATGAGCAGCTCGTATTGTCCATCCTCTCAGCTAGGGCCTGATTAA
>LPNX010020613.1:0-86185 GCA_001517045.1 Pseudotsuga menziesii | reverse complement strand
TGTGCAAGTTGCTAATTGCCTATCCATAGAGGTCAAACTTGCCATTATTGACTCATGGAGCACTTGGGAAAGCCTTAGGAATCAAATCTTCTTTATTCCATGCCTCCTAGGCGCCCTTCTGCTTTTTCTGCTTTATTGCCTGCTTTTTCAGTGTTTTAAGGCACATAGGAAAGCAAGACTAGGTGAGGTGAATCAGCTTTGTTGCCTCTTCCTCCTCCACTCTTTCCTCCATGAAAAAGCATGTATGAGCTGCCATTTGACCACTCTTTAGCTTTCCCATGCGCCCTTTCTAATTCGTGGGGTCCTTGATAGATTTGGGATCAGCTTTTTTACACCTATGGGGGATTTGCCTATTTTGGGTAAGCCTGCTTTATGCTAGATTTGGATGCTTCCTTATGCATTCGATTTGCTCATGTATTCTATATATTCAGAAGCCTATGTTATTACAGGGTTGGCTATTGTACACTCAGTTAATATAATTTTGTGTTACAGCTCCATATTCAGTCTCCATTGTTGATAATTTTGCATGATCAATTGTTAATTGCTTTGAGTGAAATTAATCTACTGCAGGCCTGAATTTATACAAGATTTGAGGGATTGTGGTTTGTATAAATTTTGGTGTCTTGGTAGCTTGAGGTCCAAGTCAATACTACTCCAAATGATGGTAGAATACCGGTAACCTGATATGGAAAAATTTTAGATTGATGGGATGTCACTCAGCCTGGAGGTTGAGGATATATACTTCATTACCGGAATATCCAAAAGAGGGGAGGTAGTCAACCTATGAGCTCATGGGTTAGGAGGTGGACTTACAATAGAGGAATACATTGCATTTTACTTCCTCCCAGACATGGAAAAGGTTGGGATTCAGATCCCAACGACCTTGATCCAAAACCTAGGCCTCAAGTCCATACTACTGGTACTTGGTAGGATTGCAGGATTGGCATCCCTCCACCAGGATTCTAGACAGTTGATGTTTTATGTAGTGGAATGCGTGAGGACCACCATTTATGATTAGATTACCTAATTGTTGGGAAACATGAAACAACAGTTGATAGAATGCAAGATGGGAAGAGTGAGAAACTTTGATTTCACAATCATCTTGAGTACATTTTTATTTTAGCACATACTAAGGATAAGTACAATAGTGGAGATCACTCCTCATGGTGCTCTAGATCCATCTCAGTTGTGCTATGTGAATGTGATGCAGAGACTAGGAGGGGATATCAGACTTCTTCCTCTGGTGGCGTAGGCATATTATAATCATAGACCACTACCCCTATGAGGGGATAGATTTTTGTGGTGACCCTAAAATTCCCGTTTCACCAAGATATGCATATAGAGGCTTAGGTAACAATCTTGACTCTATCTTGGTTTTAAATTATTTAATTTTTTTGTGTTTTTTGATATATTAAAATGAAAAGACATGTTTTCGTGTGATGAAATATATTGATATTGGTCACATATATGCAGATGTTGGACCTAGACAACCATACAGGTTCCCTCAATTCTCAACATCATCAGAATGGGAGGGGTGATGACATCATAGGTGTGGATGCAGAGCGTATGCTCCAAAACATCCATACAAACTTCGTTCGGTTGACACACAAAGTGTCGATGGCACAAGTCGAGGAATTTCCTGAGGCTCTGTAGTGATATGTGGTGGGTGTACCACCTTCATGTGTTCTCTTATTTCAATGGATACCTAGATATGTTGTGTGTTATCATGATCAACACCTTGCTCCACAAGCTTAGAGGCCTAGATGTACATTTTGTTGTATTGACCGTGTAGTATATTTTGGTGGCTCGAAAGCCCCATTTTTGTATCATGACATTATGTATTATGAAACCACTTTTTGGACTATGTTCTAATGAAAAATACTTATTACTATTGGTTATTCATATTTACATGTGTAAATGTGTTGTGAATGTTTCATTGTCTGTGTATCAAATTCCAATCTACTACGTAATTTTACATATTGTTAGGATTATTAATCTTCCCTTATCCAATTTGGTCATACGTCTAGATTAGGAGTCATGTCTAAATTGAGATTCCATCCAGTCTATTTTTAGTCACTAGCACCATTGGGTCCATTTGACCTAATTGGGGAATATATTCCAGTTACTAAGTGTGGGGAAAAATAATTTAGGCCTACTTCCACTGATTGCACTTGCATGCATTATTTTAAAATCCTCCTAGATAAATCGCTACAATTTAGGAGCCACTAGGAGTGTCGATACCAACCTTCATTAGTTGAGTTCAGTTAGTGACTAGTCAAGCTGAGTTAGGAGTCAGTTACATTCAGTTATAGTCCTCTACATTCAGTTAGCGCTAGGTTTTCATGGCTGCATGAAAGAGAGGCACATTTCTCACCTACCATAGTCAGTTAGCCTCACTCAACACTGAAGTATACACTTGAGTTGTTTTTTAGAACTTCGTTGAACTTCGATAATGGTTTAGACAAGGTCAGTTAACTATTGAGTCCTCCGATAGTGATTTAGACAAGGTATTAGTTACCTACAGTCAAGTAGAGTCTAATCAATTCAAATTTCCTCATGTGGATTCAAATTGCATGTGGCTATTTAATCCATTGTAGTTCATTGTAATTATTATCTAATTACTCTTTGATTAATGAAAAGCATTCACAGCTGTAAGCCATTTTTGCACTATTTCATTCTTCAATAACTAAGTAAATTGTGTGATCTATCTTGTGATTTGTTTGTTTTTACACAGATCTATGTGATCAATTTAATATGGTGTCATAGCCTTAGTGGAAAATGAACTTCTCCTCCTCATATCTCCAACTGGATCATTTTTGAGCAAAATTGCTCCTTCTAGCTCTGCACCAGAAGAAAAAGGTTTACCACTTAATACCCCAAGTTAAGGAATTGTTGATCAAGTTTGCTTGATCAATTATGTTGGGTGTGATGAAAACCTAAAATTTGCAGGATATTCAACCTTACGGTGCCCCTTTTTGTGGTTTTGTAGGTACAACTTTGAATGGATTCATCAGTTCCTCTTCTTACCCCATTCACAAGCTATTTAGAATGGAAGATGAAGATGATTGCATCTTTGAAGAGACAACATCTCTATGAGGTATCTATCGGAATTGGTGAAGATTCCTATGAGAGTGACAATGATTGGCTGAATGCATGTGATGGAGCTTTTGGAACAATTGGTTTGGCTCTTTCTCCTAGATTGTGCTACCTCACTAGATCTACTGAATACCTAAAGGATCTCTGGACAAAATTGGACATAAACTTTGGAAAGATTGATGAGGATCATAATATCACTTTGGAGAGCACATACAGAACCATAATAATTCTTGTTCCAAGAGTTCTTGTCCTCCACTCTCTCTGATGAATTTGTTCAAGATGAAGAAGAAGTAGAAGATTCTACACAGTCAATTCGAATTGAAGACAGTCTCCTTGCAGTGACTCCTTCTCCTGATGCTCCGGAATTTTATGAGATATTTGATATCTCATATCCTCATATAGCTGAAATAGAAGAATATATTTGAATCTATTATATTGAAGAAAAATACTGCTACACTTCCATGCAAACATTCACTGGTGATTTTTCTTTGAATTCTGTGCAAAATTTGTCAGTAATTGCTTCCAAAAGTGAAGAGGAATTTCATTTTTCTCTCTCTAATGTTTCTGCTGGTGTGAAAATATGTAATACCTTGGATATTTTGGAAGAAATATCAGATTACTAGAGTGATCCATTCACTCCTCTTGATCTAGATCTTCCAGCAAATTCCTGCAGGATTGCATGCACCAAAATTCAGAATTTTGAAGAAGAAGAAAGCTGTGCATCCACCATCTTGGTTGACCATTTATTTGGATATAATATGAAACTTATTGGATCTGATATGATCTTACTTGGATATTATCATATATTTTTTTTTAATATTTCAAGTTCATAATATTTCAGTACTGCTTGTAGCTGTTCTCATCAATAGTGTGAAGAAACAAGTGCCCCAAGTCTCCTACAAAACTGTTGTTGGGGATTTGATTTCATTTAGTAGTTTTGGATATGTTTTGAACCTATTTATATATGATTTAATTTCTGATCTGATATTATTTGGTTCATATTTTAAAATCCAAGATATTTCAGTCATGCTTGTAGCTTCCCTCACCAATTCCGGTGTGAAAAATCAAGTACCGCAATTTCTCTTCAAAACTGCTGCCGGGGATTTGGTGTTAGTTTCCTCTTATGAGGTTGATGATATTTTATTTTGTGAATCATTATATATTTTTGAATATATATCAGACTATGTATCTCAAGCATTCTCTCTCCATAGTCCCAGTGCTTCTCTACCATTGATCACATCCTCATCTCCTCACAGAACTAGTAAAGAGGAAGACATTCTGCATCCGCCTGAACACTTGCTCCTAACACTTGGGGCTGATTTTACCACTCATGGTTTTCTGTTCATGGCTGCAACATATCAGTTTCTTCAGTTTTCTTCACATGTTCTGAATCCTCAAGAACCTTTTCTCACTTATCAGTTGATTTCAATTGCTCTACATGGGTCCAGTATTCATCCAGCAGCTGTCTATATTTGTGATTTAGTTGAGCATGTCATTCTTCTTCCAAAGAGGAATATTCCTCTAGACATAATGAATGAGAGGTTCACATGCCAGACCCCAGGATTCTTGTGCACAGAAGAACCAGATTGATCCTGATTCTACCTACTTAATTAGAGGGGGGGATTTCTCCCCATGTGGTTTTTCCCCAACTCCTTGTATTGAGGAGTTATTTTAATTTACTTGATGTAATGGGTGACCTATGGTCTTAGTTACTAATGCCCATAGATTTTCCAAGTTATTATTCATGGGGGGTGTCAGGATTATTAATCCTCCCTTGTCCAATTTGTTCATATGTCTAAATTGGGAGTCATGTCTAAATCGGGAGGCCATCCAGTCTATTTTTAGTCACTAGTACCATTGGGTCCACTTGACCTAATTGGGGTGCATATTCCAACTACTAAATGTGGGGAACACTAACTAAGGCCAATGGCCACTGATTTCACTTGCATGCATTAGTTTAGGAGCCTCCTATATCAATCCCTACAATTTAGGAGCCATTGGAAGTGCCAATACCAACCTTCATCAGTTGAGTTTAGTTAGTGACTAGTCAAGCTGAGTTAGGAGTTAGTTACATTCAGTTCTAGTCCTCTACATTCAGTGACCACTAGGTTTGCATGGCTACATGTAGGAGAGGCACATTTCCCACCTACCATAGTCAATTAGCCTCAGTCAACACTGAAGTAGACACTTGAGTTGTGTTTTAGAACTTCGTTGAGCTCCAGTAATGGTTTAGACAAGGTTAGTTAACTATTGAGTCCTCCGACAATGATTTAGACAAGGTCTTAGTTACAGATAGTCAAGTAGATTCTAATCAATTTGAATTTCCTCATGTGGATTTGAATTGCATGTGGCTATTTAAGCCACTATACTTCATTATAATTATTATCTAATTACTCTTTTCTTAATGAAAAGCATTCACAGTTGCAAGCCATTTTCACACTGTTTCATTCTTCAATAATTGAGTAAATTGTGTGATATATCTTGTGAATTGTGTGTTTGTCCACAGATATATGTGCTCAATTTAGTACATATGAATCAACAACTTTATTATATTTTCTTGGAATGTGAATGTATGTAATATTCTCAAATTTTTGTTCTAACAACCTTACTCTTAAGAATCTTCGTAATAAAGTCAGATCTATAACACAATACACACCATTTAATTGTAAGAACACTAACTATGAGTCAAGACGCACCTCAAGAGACCAAATACCATGAGAGATGGAATCATGTAATAAGTCAATCACAAAACTATATTCAACAATATTTTTCTATAAAGGGTGCATACATACACCTCTTAAAGACAAAACTTGACTATAGGAGTATAGATCACCCAAGCAGCTGAATTTGAGTTTTGAGTGTGGCATCTGGAACCTTCATCATTTCCTACATATATTGAAGAATCTGTTGACATCTTCCACAAAAAATGGAAGCAAGTCAACCAAATCAATTACCACAAGGGAATCAAAACTAAACTATGCAATTGTACAATAATATATAAATTATCAACCTTGGATGAGAATTACGCATAGTATCTTTTAAGATAGAGCCCATTTTTAGGCTCCTCCAAGGTTGTCCCCTCATAATCCACTAGTTCGTAAGAACTTTTCTCTAATACTTTCTTGAATACATAAGGCCCACGCCACATAGGTTTAAACTTCCTCGCCCCTAACGGTTCACTAGCTTGGTCATACAAGAGGACCAAGTCACCTTCACTAAACTTCTGAGGATAGATAGACTTATTGTACTAGGATTTAATGCGATTATTTTTTACCTTAAGAGCTTCCAAGGCCTCTTAAGGATGCTCATCAAGTTTCTCTAAGCAGACCATACGCTCTTCTAATGCAGAAGTCTCTGAAAAAAGTTCCACAGCTAAATTCAAAGAATGGATTTGGAATTCAAAGGGTAAAATTGACTCCACCCCATGCACCAACTAGTATGGAGAAAAACTGGTGGCATTCTTAATTGCAGTTCGATAGGCCCACAAAGAAATACATAACATGATATGCCAATTTGTCTTGCTTTGGGTGATGGTTCTTTGTAGAATGAACTTAAGGGACTTATTCACAACTTTAACCTGTCCATTTGCTTAAGGATAGTAAGAAGAGGAATGCTCTTGCTTATACCCTAACTTTGAATATAACTCCACCATCATCTTGTTTTTAAAGTTCCTTCCATGGTTAGTGACAAGCTCTCTCAGGAGACTGAACCAGGTGATAATATGATTGAATACAAAATGGATGACTGCCTCACCATCGAATTTGATAGTGGGAATAACCTCTTCCCATTTTGTAAAATAATCAACAGCCACTATGATATGATGGTGCCCCACAGGCGAAGCTAGGTTGCGATCCATAAAATCAACCTCCAACTTGGTGATGGGACCAAAGATCATAATCGGATGTAAAGGGGAAGGATGTGATCACATGTTCCAGGAAAACAATTGGAAAGGGTGTCATCGCTCAACCACATTAACACAATCCTTGAAGATTGATGGTCAAAAATATCCCGCTCTCAAAATATTTTGAGTTGTAGAAATCCCAGATAAATGACCATCACACATCCCTACATGGAAATCATTCATCATAGAATCATCCTCTTCAAGGTTTAAACATCGACGTAAAATGGAATCAACGCCACGATGATACAAAGTGTCACCGATAATAAGGTAATTCTTAGATAAATGACGTAACCGTCGATGCTAATCTCATGAGAGGTGATGTAACACCCCGGTTTTGACCCCATTACATTAGATGTATATGATGTATAAATTGTAAATGATCATGGTGTGGAGCTAAAGGCCAAGGCCCCACCATTGATCGGTTATGCTATGTTTTGGGATTTGAATTGTTGCCGATGGTATATCAGGGCATGCGGCCTATATTATGTTGGTCATCATGTAAATATGCATCTATAATTAAAAATGGACCCAACCAGCTATGATCGCAGCAACTAAAATGAGAAAGGGGCATGATTTTCACAAGGATAAGTGTGGGGGAAATCGTCAACCTTGGCCAATGAGAGAAAAACCCCTATGTCCTCTTCCTTTGTTTTATTCCAACCACTTTCATTAAGAAAGACTACTGGTGGTTGAGGTAGTTAACTGTTTTGGGGAGTGGGGTGGTAGGACTGTCAGTCCTCACCCACACGCACACTCCACCAGCAAGAATCTCTCACTCACTCTTCACTCACGCAGGAAATACCATTCTCCTCTCCACGACATTACTGTTACTCACGCACGTCCAATTTCATGTCCCCTCCATTGCTGTGCATTCTCACGCAGAGGGATTCTTTCCCATTTTTCGTCTTTACGCACAGGATTTTGCTGGATTTACCCACGCAGTAGTTTTCTTCTGTCGAGTTGTGAATAGTGAGGCCGTATCCTTTACTCACGGGCTGATTCGGGGGTTCTGCATTGTGGTTGTTCATGCACCGGTCGTGAGACTATAAATTCACCCCCATTGTGGTCTGCGTACGTTTTTCCCAGCAGCATTGCTTGTGAAAAAGGGGTCGTTGTTCCCCATGTTATTGGTAATATGTATGATGATGCGTTTTGGAGCTGTGGTTTTTCCCCCTGTTGGAATTGTGTTTGTTGTTGTGTTTGGTACTGTGTAATTTGCTGGGGAGTCCTTTCCCTGTTTAAGCTGTGATAGCTAATTGATTGCCTGAGTGCAATGGTTGGTCTTTGGACTATGAGAGGAGCAGGGATGTTGGCTTAGATTTGCTTGATAAGCCTGGTGGCTGGAAACCACATAGACAGAGCTAGAGGGTTGGCCTTCTTCTCCATCACCCCTGAATAGCACTGGAAGGGAATGCAGGGCCTAAGGGACTGTGTAGCAGAGAAGGGACTAATTCCTTGTGTTGGGTGTGTTTGGGTGTCTTAGAGGTCAGGCTAGTTCTGGTGTAGGTGTTCTTGGCTCTTTAATGGGCTCACTAACTTAGCAATTTGCCTTCTCCAACTCCCTAATGGCCTGATAAACCCAACTCTGTTGGCTTGACTGTGTGTTTTGTGTATCCTTGGCTATGTGTAAGCCTGCTAGTTCCCTTATTCCTTGGAGAATCATGCCCAGCTCGGGGGTGGCAGCACTGCTGAGAGATTAAGGAGCACGCTGGCCTATGGTTGGGTGGAACGTTGTAGCGACGTAGCTAGTTGCGGGAGGAGTTTTCATAAGATAAGTGATCTTGCCTATTTTACTTCTGCAACCTTAATTTCTGTTAATGATATGATGAACATGTGGCATGAATGTTTGTTGAATGTATGCTGTTTCCGCTGTGTCTAATAGATGATTGCATCTGTGCATGATAAATATTCATGTGTGCATATTCTAGTTCAATATACAAGTTTAAGCATTCTATTTCAGCAATTTTGTGTATGCATATGTTCATGGGGCTCTTAGCCCGGGTGTTTGAAGCTTGTAGTCGCGTCCTCCTCACTGGTCGGAGGCATGGGGACATGACAGGTGAGGAGGAACCTTCAAAGTTTGCAATAAACAATAATATCCCCATACCATGGATCCATAGTTGAAATGAGAAAAATGTGCTCATCAACGAAAGAGTCCTCATGAACCTCCCCTTCATCCAAACTAGGAAAATCAGATATGAGCTCCGCAAAAATTAATGACTTCTTCGACTTTGATAAAACAAATTTGAGATTGAATTCTCACAATATCCCAATCTGTTTATTGTATTCCCCCCCTATCATCCATCTGGTGAGGAATTATTGAAATGGATTAATATGAGCCACAACCAAATTTTGGCGAAGAATAATGTAATTCCCTAAACGTTGGACCGCATGGATGGTAGCAAGGGCTAGATTCTCGACATGAGTATAACGAAGCTCCGCTTCAGTGAGGTTTCAGACATGATGATAGATGAAATTCTCCTGGAGATCCTCATCCTCTTGAACCAATACCATAACAATCATCTCTTGATACATGGCCACATATAACATGAAATCGCGGCTATAGTTGGGTGGACTAAGCATGGGGGCCAATGCCAAGGCTTTATTTAAAACATCAAAAGAATCTTGGGATCACTTATCCTAGATAAAAGGTGTGTCTTTATTCAATAAGTGCATGAAACCCTTAGTCAAATTGAAAAAATTGACCATGAATCTTCGCAAGAAGTTCTCCATTCCTTGCAAACCCTGAATATGTCTAATATTACGCGAGGGAGACAATTGAAGTATTTCCTCAAACTTTAAAGGGTCAACCCCAATTCCCTCCATGGAAACAATGAGCCCTAGTAAGCAACCTACTCTCACACAAAATATGCATTTATGAGGATTTAAATGAATTTGATATCGACGACATATTTCAAAAACCAAGCGTAGATGGTCAGCACGATTCACTCTCAAACAAGAGTGAGCAGCTAAATCATCGAGATACACCTCAATCAATCTCTTAAGGTCATCAAAAGAGAATTTCATATCCCGTTGAAAATTAGCTCCGACATTTTCCGATATGTAAACGTGCCCCAAGGACAAATGAAATAAATTTTATGTTGATCCTCAGGTTTAATATGGATCTGATTATATCCTGAAAAGGCAACCATAAATGACAACACCTCTCTTCCTGCACACTCATCCAAAATATGATCAATAAATGGTGTGGGAAAGTTATCCTTAGGATAGGCTTGGTTTAGGTCTCTAAAATTAGTGCATATATGGATAGTTCCATGTTTCTTGTCAACCAGAATGGGATTTGACGCCCTTTTAGTCAAGGGAACTGGTTATATGAATCCAACCATAGGAAACTTCTCTATCTATGCATTAATAGAAGTTTCTTTCCTAGGATTCATCGCACGTAAAAATTGTCAAACATGTTTAGCATCCAGATAGGTTTTAATTTCATGTTCAACAATGCAAGGGTCAATTCTCGACATCTTCTCATACGACCAAGAAAGAAAATCTTGAAATTCTTTAAAGAGCTTGGTGTATGATTTAGCCTCATCAAGGGAACAATCTACCCCAATGTACACATTCTCAATCTTTCCCAGAGTTTGAGAAATGTTTATAGGTATAGTAGGTGACAATTTGGCCATGTTCCCTTCAGACAACTTACTAGGATTGCCTAATGGTACCACGATCCTACCAACTTTCTCTCTAAGGATCACCCTATATTCATCACATTCCATATGTTCAAGCTTAGGAAAAAATAAGATCTATGATGTAACTCTCCCCAAGGTTGTTCTAAACCAGACATAGCTTTGAGAATAGCTTTCTCCATTGGGAAAATGTCGTCAAAGCAATCATGTGAGTGAGAGGATGCAACCACCCAAGAAGGAGGTGCATAAGGGTCCTCCTCCTCTTTCCACAAAGAGGAAGGAATAGGATCTATATCAAGACCAATATTAGCTTGATAAGCCACCAACACTGTAGACAAAGGCATGTCCATCTTGGAAAGTTGAGAGTCTTCACCCAAATCACTCAGAGAAGAGATAGTCCAAGGATCCTCCAAATGTGAAATGTGAAAAGGAACCAAACTCAACGATGACGAACCTCCACCAAGGTTGGAACCAATCATAAGAACCAGTGTAGGACAATTAAAAGTTCCCTTCAATGAAGGATACATGCCCACCCCAACACTCCCAATTTCTGACTAAGATAGGAGCTCCCAATGATGCTTTCATACTGGAATTATCAAAATATCTATATCAATCGTATCAATCCTCCCATCCAAATTAAGACAAATAACCTAGAAGAGGGATAACGTAGACTCTTGTATATTATAAATCCAGTTATGTCCTGGTAAAATATTATAGTTGAGGGGTGAATTAACCTCCTGTTGCTACCACAACTTTTCTCTCCCCAAATCTTTTAAATTTCGGGCCCCTCCTTATAACTAAGTTTCTCTTCAGGTTGTTTCATCCTTGACTTTTCTTTGGTCATACTTTAAATGCTGATGTTTTTAACATTTTTATGCACAGCCCATTTCTACATTCTGTTCGTGCTTGAGTTTTACAGCAAATTGCAGAGTTAAATTTAAGATGGCTAACTGTATTTGATGGATTGTCGATTTGAAGGTATAATGGATTTGGACTGTCGTTAATTTTTTGAAAGTTTTCGATCACTTGAGTTTTTCTGGCAAATCGGCTGCTTTTGCTTTTGTCCCTTCCATCGTTGCGGCTCCCAAAACAGTTCAGCACCCGATTCGTATTATCCTGCGACCGCTTGCCCTTACCCCGGACTTGTCCGCCATTGCGGCTGGGAGATCCATCCCGCTGCCGATTTGAATGTCTTCCGACGCTTGACTAAGATTTCTCCCACCCTCGTCGCTTTCTTCAACCCTTGTCCCGTCTGCCGTTGCGGATGGACCACCCGTTCTGGCTCCTGAAGCACATTTCCCTCCGACATCCGGTTAAACCTCTTTGCCCGTGTTTTCTCTCACCCAGTCCCTATAACCCTTCCGCCATTGTGGCTCCTGAAGTCTTGTCCCGTCCGATGTAGAATCCTTTCAACCACCGATTTATAAGTTCCCGCCTAAGGCTCGATCTTTTTTTCACTCAGAACCGGAGACACACCAGGCCGTTTCCTTGAGGCATAGTTGTTCAATTGTTAGAGTCAGATGTTTGCTCGTAATGCCCTTCCAATGAATAATACTCGTCTATTGATTGCAGGCTGGTTCGAGAGAGCAGTCAAACTATGTGGCATGGAGAAAATCGAACCTTTTGGAAGAAGTATAACTGAAGCCAAGGGAATCATCGAGGAGATCAATGGCAGTAAAAAGACAAAATCTAGAACAATGAATAGGCAGATTCGAGGAACGGATCAGTCATCAAGTGGGTTCATGATCACGTATAGACAAGAGAAAGGAATGTGAAGCGTTTGAGAAATAGAAAGACCATTCGTTTGGAAAACGAAACACTCTGTGATTGTAGTTTAAATATTGAAAAGTGGAATTGAGAAAGAGGGCTTTTTCCCTGGAAAATTTTGTAATTGTTTGCTTGTAAGAGGAACTACTTCGTTTTGCAAAGGAAACTGCAATTTTTCCTGTTGGAGAGAGTGAGAAGTGGAATGTATCAATACAACTCAATGAATAATGTTGAAGAGGAACTATTTCATTTTCAGCTGGGTTTCATTTACTGTAAGAGTGTTTAATTTCCTGAACCTATGTTCTTGTTGAATGCTTTTCGGTATCTTTTGGGATATTTTCCACTGTGAGTAATAAAGGTTGTTTCATAAAATAATCGGCTAAATGGTTATTTAAATATCTGTGAGTGTTCATGTGTCTTGAAAGAAGTATCAGCTATCTGTGATTCTTCATTATGCATGTGCAAAATGTGTTACTCACCAATGAATGCTGATTCTACTCCCTAGGGATAGTTTAGGTAGTCATTTTGCTTTTGTTGTATGCGATTTGGATGCCCATGAGCCATAAGACAAGAGGTAAGAACCTGCGCATCACATTGTGACTGCTCCTGCCATCTTTATCACCCTGTATTTAGTTAGGCACTTGCATTTCATATTTTAAGTCAAAACACAAAAACTTGGTGGACCAAGCCGCAACCGGTAAAGCCTTTGTTTTGTTACTTGACCTACGGTAGCCGGACCGCAAACCGGATGGATTCGCTACACCAAACAATCAACGGGCTAGTTGGGAACGTTGATTGGGGAGAATCCCTTACTGTTGCCGCCTTTGATTTTCTAGGAATCAATAGTTTTGGTGCTAGAAGGAGGGCCGCCAGTGCATGGCTGGCCGAGGAAACCCATTTTCTCGAGATTATTTCACTGGTTACAGTTCTGAGAGTAGTGGACCATGTAATCCAATTCTGGAATAAGTAAATAGAGAACATCTATATCCTGTTCGCAACGAGATTGTTAATGACCTAAGAAGACACACCAGGGCATACGTAAAGAATATTGGAGGATTGTCGATTATCCCTGAGTTTCCCAGGAGAGAATATAAAAGGAAAGACCGTCCTATAACAGAAGACTCAGTGCTGGTTGGAGACTGGGAAGAACTTGTGGAAACTGCCTTGCAAGAAGTTGAGCTACCTTTGAATCAAGAAGGCCCAGAAACCCCTTACATTTCTCCTATTCACACCCCTGTTGGTTCACCTCCTCATTCTCCACCTCAACTCATGGCCGGTGTTAACGCCAACCAACCTCCTCCCAATCCACCAAATCCACCACCTGCATGGAAAGCCAGGTCCCCCCTAAACCTGACTCCTCCTTTGCATGACCTACCTCAAGCCTTTGAAAAGTTATTACCTAGGTTCGATCCAAATGAGAAGATATTAGTGGATGATCATTTGCAGATTTTTTACTTGGAAATAGAAGGATTGAGAGCCGGGGAACATGAAGATGTAGTGTGCAGACTTTTCCTGCATACCCTCAAAGGAGCTGCTGCATCTTGGTACTTTGGGTTACCTACTAATTCTATCCTAGATTGGGATACTTTCGAGAGAATTTTCAGAAGTAAGTATGTAGTTCAAAAGACTCACGTAGCCCTTATGAAAGGACTATGTGCACTGAAGAAAGAGAAAAAGGAAAAAGTGCACAGTTTCACACAAAGGTTTGCAGCATATCTTAAGAACTTTTCTGAAACAGATAAGCCTTCAGACAAAGTACTAATTGAGTACTATACTTCAGCTTTGGGTCCTGATATGGCCATGTTTGTGAAAGGTAGGGCCAAGCCTACTCTGATAGAAACCTATGAAGAAGCAGAAGTGGTGGAGGCTGAAAGAGAGAGTATTGAAGATTACCCCGAACAATCAGGAGAGAGAAGGAAAAATTTATTGTTCACTAAGCCGAAAGAGGAGAAAGCACCAGATTATGAAAGTATGGCCAAAATGATGCAAAAGCTGTCTAATAAGATCATAGAATTCGAGAAAGAGAAGGAAACACAGAAGTTCTACAGGCCTTATTATAAGAAAAGGGAGGAAAACAGTCAGTCCCAACCTCCTCCTAACAATACTGCGTCTATGAATCTGATGGAGATAGGGATGGAAAATTTCTGCACCTTTCACCAGCAGTCTCACTCCAAAAAGAATTGTCCGCAATGGATAAATTCAATGACACTAGTCATGAATCAAATGTTGGATTCAAAATTAACAGAGGAAGGCGATGAAGAAAGAAAAGAGAATTCTACTACTACTACTACTAAAGAGCAGGAAGAGGAAACCATGGCTGTATGGAATTCTATTGTTTTATTCGATGCTGAAGAGGAAAGGAGTCAAGGATACAAGGAAGTTGTGGATGCCAACGTAACGACAAGAAGTCAAGGGGCGGTTAAAGATGATATTCTAATGCTCCCAAAGATCAGGGGGCTGCAGAGAAACATTAAGAAGAAATTCCAACATAAACCCATGGCTGATATAATTCCTGAATTTACTATTACTAGCCAAGATCCTGATCAGAACAGAACACCGCCCAAGCCAAACGAAGAAAAGGTGAATGCTGATAACTATAACTCTACTGAACAGCAGATGAATTATGACATTGTGGAAGATTTAAAAAGGATAAAAGCAAACGTCCCACTATTCAAAATGTGCAAAGTACCTCAACAGAAAGAAAGATTATTGAGAGCACTTGCGGAATCGGATGAGAAGCCGCCTACCGATAATCAACCTCAGAGCGAAGAAGAAATTTGAGAAACCAGTGTGGGAGGTGAGTCTAAATGCAAACATCCACCTTTTCTCCTAACATTTGAAATTTTTAATCATAACATGCACAATTGTTTGGTAGACTCAGGGGCGTCAATAAATGTCATGCCCATATCAGTATGTAAGAAAATAAATGGGCAGCCTAAGCCAACCACGTGGAGGGTGGTTCAATTGGATAGGACAGACATTAAGGTAATTGGTCAAATGGAAGACGTCCTAATCCGTCTGGCATCCAATGAAAAAGTATGCCAAGTCATTAATATAGTGGTGGCTGACATACCAGACGCTTACGGTCTGGTCTTGAGCAGAGATTGGTCAGCTAAATTAAATGGATATTTCGCCTCAGATTGGTCACATCTGTGGTTTCCATACAAGGGGAGTCCAGACCAGATTAAAATTTTAAGAGAGCCTCACATGAAGTACAATGTTACTCAACTGAATGAGAAGAATGTATCAGTCGATTCTGTGTTGGGCAACTATTTTCTCGAATTGGAACCAGGAAATTATCAAGCAGAAGAGGCCAGTGACACATCTAACACCCAGCTTGATCTCCTTCGATTTTCTCAGGATGATGGGATTGATTGTAAAATAGTAGATTTAGCAGTAGGTGTAGATTCATTTTCAGTAGTTAATGATTTTTGGACTTTATTTTTTGATGGCTCGAAGACTTTAGAAGGATCAGGAGCCGGCTGCGTCCTTATTGATCCGCAGATGAATAAACATTTTCTGTCATGTATATTAGAGTTTGAGTGTACTAATAATATAGCTGAATATGAAGCACTGGTGCAGGGACTAAATAAAGCAATTGAATTGAAGGTAAGTAATTTAAAAGTTTTTGGGGACTCAGAAATAGTTGTAAAGCAAATAAGAAATCAAATACATTGTGTTTCCCCCCACTTGAAATCTTACCAAAACGAGGTATGGGATTTGCTTAAATGTTTTCATGCATTCAATATTATTTCAATCCCAAGAATGAAAAATGTGGCCGCTGATCTTTTGGCCACATTAGCCGCCAGGCTGGTACCCACTAATAACATATGTTCTGTTGAATTACTTTTCAGGCCTTCAGTACCTGACATGATCACCAACCTGCGAGTATTTGACAATGCTCAGCAAATAATCGAGTGTTTGACAAATGATGAGATCTTTAAAGGAGCCATTATAGACGATGAGGAACATCAGGCTGAGATGAAATATGATAATTTCATTCCTAAAGGGGTTAGAATGTTAGAGAAGATGTTTGACTTGAATGAAAAGTTCAGAAGACCTGCTAATGTAAAGATGCACAGCTCAACTCTACAGTTCGAGCTGATAAATTTGGGGACTGAGAACAATCCTAAGTTCGTGAATCTCGGCAAATGCTGTTCACCAGCAGAAAGAGACAAATTCATCAGCCTATTTAGACAATATAAAGACGTTTTTGCATGGATGTACGAAGATTTGAAAACCTACGACACCAACATCATCAAGCATATCATCCCTATTAAAGCAGGCGTCAAGCCATATCAGCAGTCGATGAGGAAGATGCACCCGAAGTTAGAACCACTAATCCAGAGCGAAGTGAAGAAATTTTTGGATGCTAGAATTATTTTTAAAGTCAGGCACTCTAAGTGGGTGTCAAATTTAGTGCTAGTTAGAAAAAATTCAGGAGAAATCAGACTGTGCGTGGACTTCAGAAACTTAAACCGCGCCTCAGATAAAGACAACTATCCGGTGCCTCCCATGGAGCAGTTGTTACAGATGGTTTCCGGTTCTGAATTGTTTTCATTGTTAGACGGGTTCTTTGGTTACAACCAAGTGTTAGTAGCCAAGGAATATAGATTGAATACAATGTTCAGAACTAAATGGGGGACTTTTTCCTATAGAAGGATGCCCTTTGGACTGATTAACGCTGGAGCGACATTTCAGAGAGCTATGGACATAGCTTTCCGCGGACTGATTGGACGAAGTGTTGTGGTATACCTTGATGACATCACAATATTTTCGAAGAAAAGAGGGGAGCACGCATTCCACCTGAAGCAAATTTTCGAACGCTGCCGGAAATATGGCATTTCCCTCAATCCTAAGAAGTGCGTTTTTGCGGTCACAGAGGGCAAGTTACTAGGGCATATAGTTTCAAAGAGAGGTATATCTATAGACCCAGAAATAATTAAGGCCATTGAACAAATCCCTATGCCCCATAATAAAAAGGGAATGCAATCTTTCATGGGAGCAATAAATTTCATACGAAGGTTTGTGCCTGATTTTTCCCAGACTGTTAAGCCACTGCAGTAGATGGTCAAGCAAAATGAATAGTTTAAGTGGACTGAAACTGAAAAGAATGCTTTCAGAAAAATCAAGACTGATGTTGCACATGCACCCTCCCTGAAAAGTCCAGACTTTAGTAAAGACTTTATTATGTACACATTTGCATCCGATGATTCATTGGCAGCCGTGCTTACACAAAAGGAGGACGGGGGTGATGAATTCCCAATCTCTTTCATGAGCACCAAACTTCAAGGGGATGAATTAAACTACCCAGCCATTTATAAGCAAGCTTACGTAGTATTTAAGGCAGTGAAGCAATTCAGGCCTTATATATTAAAAAATCGAACCAAGGTAGAAGTCCCTTACCCAGCTGTAAGATCCCTTCTCATTCAGAAAGAATTAGGAGAAAGAAGGGGCAACTGGGTAACAACTCTTCAAGAATACGACCTTGAATTCAAGCCAGCCTCTATAGTGAAAGGTCAAGGATTATGCAAATTGATGACTGAAAGCAGAAACAATGAAGAACAAGCATGGGAAGATGAAGCCGAATTGCATGTAATGGATGTATGTCCTTTGTTCACGGCTCCTGAGTCCTAGTATAGAGACCTTGTGCATTACTTGCAGTCAGGGCTGTTGCCAGAACATTGGAGTTCAAAACAAAGGAGAGCTCTGCGTTTGAAATCAGCTTCCTACCAAATCATAGAAGGAATATTATTCAGAAAGAACTACAATGGAGTCCTCCTAAGATGCTTGGAGAAAGAGGATGCTGAGAAAGTAATGTCTGAATTACACGATGGTCCAGCTAGGGAACATTATTCAGGAGACACTACCGCCCACAAAATCTTTAGATCTGGTTACTATTGGCCTACACTCTTTAAATATGCACATGCACATGTCAGAAGATGTGATATTTGTCAAATATGTGATGGAAGACAGCCTAAAGCAGTAGCACTTCTAAATCCTGTGATGGTCATGGAACCATTTGAACAATGGGAGCTGGACATTATTGGAGAAATAAAACTGAATTCCTCCCTGCTACACAAGTACATTCTTACTGCTACTAATTATTTCACCCGCTGGGTCAAAGCTATCCCACTGCGCAAGATAAACGAAGATGAAGTCATCAACTTCCTACAAGATCATATCATGACCAGGTTTGGAGTTCCAATTTCGTTAGTTTTTTATAATGCTAAATACTTTTCATCAATTAAATTGACTGCATTTCCTCATGATAAAGGGATAAAATTACATTATTCTACTAACTACTATCCGCAAGGGAATGGCCTGGCTGAATCCTCTAATAAAAACCTTATTAGAATTCTGAAGAAGACTGTCATAGAAAACCAGAGAAGTTGGCACTTAGCTTTACCCAATGCCCTGTGGGCTGACAGAGTCACCCCCAAGTCTGCAATAGGAGTGTCACCCTATACCCTTGTGTACAGTAAGGAGGCCATCCTACCTCCCAATATCATGCTACCATCTTCCATGCTAGCCCAAGAGTCTAGGGGGTCGGATGATGAGGTTCTCCAAATAAGGATATATAATCTTCTGAAAGAAGAGGAGGCCGGATCCAAGGCTAGAGAATGTTTTAAACAGCAGCAGGAGATAGTAAAAAGATGGTTTGACAAACATAAATCTAGGAAAAGGGACTTGGAAGTGGGAGACCTTGTTCTCAAGTGGGATCATCCCCATGATGAGAAGGGAAAGCATACTAAGTTCCAACAATTGTGGGTAGGCCCATTTCAGATCAAAGTAAAACTTCGCCCTGCTACTTATAAGCTGCAAGATTTACAGGGATGGGAGGAGAACCTGCCAGTCAATGGTTTGGTTCTCAAGCCTTATTTTTCTTGAAGTTGTCTTTGAGTTTCCTGTCTTGTATATAAATAATTTGTTGGTTGTTTGTGAGACATGTTTTCATTTTGTTTTCATTTAAATCTATTGGTTTCAATAAAGGGAGTTAACTCGTGGTTATTTGAGAAACACCAAAATTTCTGGGAATGATAGACATGTTTGAGTAGTCAGAATGTGTGTTGCTGTTTGAGTTTCTTCCAGTCTAGCAGATTTTCTCGAAATCTCTGTGTGCATTGAAGTCCTGCTTAATCCCTGCAAGATAAACCAGATCCAAAGAGTCTAGAATACTATGTTGAGGCTCCATCCACTTCACACCTAAAATTTCTAAGGGGTGATAATAGAGGACCCACGAAAAAGAGCACGGTGAACAGTATGTTAAATACAAATGATCCCATGCCAGGAAATAAACGCCAAAAGACTGATAAGAGCCAGAATTCCTATGGAAAGCATCATGCATCAAAGCAAAAGCTGAATCATAATTAATAAATTGCCAAAAGGTCCTCTCCATCCGTGAGCTGAAACATTAAGCACACCACTCACACAAAAGGGCACTATGGGATAGAGGATCCTGAATTAAAATTCAGTAAGAAAGGCACACAGGAGGATTCGCAAGAAAGGAACAAGAGTCTAAAAGCACAAAAGCTGCCAAAATGGCATGGGAATGAGGAACAAATGAACATTTCTGTTCACCACCCGCTACAATCATGTGGTGTCCAATGCTGTCGGTTACCTAATGAAAAAATTAATAATGAACTCATTCTTGGCCTGAGCAGAGTTATCTGGACTGGAAGATTTTGGTTTTTCAATTCCCCAGAATAGACTACCATCAATGATTAAGGTGCACACTTTTGTTAGTTGAGAAATTCATATGGCTGGAAGAATTCATTAGACGGGTTCTTGTTAAATAGTCTGTTGCTCAAAGTATAACCACCCAAAGATCTAGGTTCCCCAAGTAATCGCCAGTTGTTGCTACCGCAACTTTTCTCTCCCCAAATATTTTAAATTTCGGGTCCCTCCTTATAACTAAGTTTCGCTTCAGGTTGTTTCATCCTTGACTTTTCTTTGGTCATACTTTAAATGCTGATGTTTTTAACATTTTTTATGCGCAGCCCGTTTCTACATTCTGTTCGTGCTTGAGTTTTGCAGCAAATTGCAGAGTTAAATTTAAGATGGCTAACTGTATTTGATGGATTGTCGATTTGAAGGTATAATGGATTTGGACTGTCGTTAATTTTTTGAAATTTTTCGATCACTTGAGTTTTTCTGGCAAATCAACCGCTTTTTGTTTTGTCCCTTCTGCCGTTGCGGCTCCCAAAACAGTTCAGCGCCCAATTCATATTAGCCTGCGACCGCTTTCCCTTAGCCTGGACTTGTCCTCCGTTGCGGCTGGGAGATCCATCCCACTGCCGATTTGAATGTCTTCTGATGCCCGACTAACCTTTCTCCCGCCCTCGTCACTTTCTTCAACCCTTGTCCCATCCGCCGTTGCGGATGGACCACCCATTCTGGCTCTCGAAGCATGTTTCCCTACGACGTCTGGTTAAACCTCTTTGCCAGTGTTTTCGCTCACCCAGTCCCTATAACCCTTCCACCGTTGCGGCTCCTGAAGTCTTGTCCCATCCGATGTAGAAGCCTTTCAACCGTCGATTTATAAGTTCTCGCCTAAGGCTTGATCTTTTTTTCGCTCAGAACCGGAGACACACCAAGCCGTTTCCTTGAGGCATAGTCATTCAATTGTTAGAGTCAGATGTTTGCTCGTAACTCCCTTCCAATGAATAATACTCGTCGATTGATTGCAGGCTGGTTCGAGAGAGCGGTCAAACTATGTGGCATGGAGAAAACCAAACCTTTTGGAAGAAGTATAACTGAAGCCAAGGGAATCATCAAGGAGATCAATGGAAGTAAAAAGACAAAATC
Organism: Pseudotsuga menziesii; assembly: GCA_001517045.1. Lineage (NCBI taxonomy): Eukaryota > Viridiplantae > Streptophyta > Pinopsida > Pinales > Pinaceae > Pseudotsuga > Pseudotsuga menziesii. The sequence continues at coordinate 64,969 of LPNX010020613.1, read as the reverse complement.
CGAAACAATGAATAGGCAGATTCGAGGAACAGATCAGTCATCAAGTGGGTTCATGATCGCGTACAGACAAGAGAAAGGAATGTGAAGCGTTTGAGAAATGGAAAGACCATGCATCTGGAAAATGAAACACTCTGTGATTGTAGTTTAAATATTGAAAAGTGGAACTGAGAAAGAGGGCTTTTTCCCTTGAAAATTTTGTAATTGTTTGCTTGTAAGAGGAACTAAGTTCGTTTTGCAAAGGAAACTGCAATTTTGCCTGTTGGAGAGAGTGAGAAGTGGAATGTATCAATACAACTCAATGAATAATGTTGAAGAGGAACTATTTCATTTTCAGCTGGGTTTCATTTACTGTAAGAGTGTTTAGTTTCCTGAACCTATGTTCTTGTTGAATGCTTTTCGGTATCTTTTGGGATATTTTCCACTGTGAGTAATAAAGGTTGTTTCATAAAATAATCGGCTAACTGGTTATTTAAATATCTGTGAGTGTTCATGTGTCTTGAAAGAAGTATCAACTATCTGTGATTCTTCATTATGCATGTGCAAAATGTGTTACTCACCAATAAATGTTGATTCTACTCCCTAGGGATAGTTTAGGTAGTCATTTTGCTTTTGTTGTATGTGATTTGGATGCCCATGAGCCATAAGATGAGAGGTAAGAACCTGCGCATCACATTGTGACTGCTCCTGGCATCTTTATCACCCTGCATTTAGTTAGGCACTTGCATTTCATATTTTAAGTCAAAACACAAAAACTCGGTGGACCGGGCCGCAACCGATAAAGCCTTTGTTTTGTTACTTGACCTACGGTAGTCGAACCGCAAACCGGACGGATTCCCTACACCAAACAATCAACAGGCTAGTTGGGAACGTTGATTGGGGAGAATCCCTTACTGTTGCCGCCTGCGATTTTCTAGGCATCAAAACCACCTCAACCTCGATCGCTACGGTATTCCCTCCGAATTGGACCTCAAGGGAAGGAAGTATATCATGCGGCCAAAAAGATATTCCATCAAACACATTCAACATGGTTCCATAATTTGACAACGTAGGAGAACGTAAGCCATTCCAACAAGCTAAAGACATCATGGAATCCGTAGCGCCTTCATCAATCACTGTGTGCTTGATGGTGTTGTTCATACACTCTACATGGAATAAAAGAGACACATAGTAAGGAAATAAATTTTGGACTCCATGAGTTTCAAATTTAATCGTTGTGTAAGGATTCCCATCAACTACCCCAAGAGCACACAATAAGGCTTTCCTTTGCAAAGGGAAAGTCTGAAGAACTTCTAAAGTAGACATCGCACAAGTAGTCTTTCCCAAATCATTGACAATGAAATAGTTCTAGTTGTATTGATCATTTGGATTGTGCCCCAAACATTGTAAGACTCCCTTAGGAATGCAGGGTGGAGCTTCAAGCTTATCACTAGGTTTTTCAATATGCAAATGACTCTTGGGTGGAGTAGGCACTTTTCCTAGGTTTTATAGCTCAAAATGGAACATCTCTTCCTGTGACCCATTAGAGGAAATTTCAACTCAAAATGGGCCTCCTAAAAAATATTAATAAAATAATAGTTAAAGTAATAAAATAATATTTATTAATTTTGGAGGAAGAAAAGAAAAAAACTACTTTTTTGTTTGTATTTTCGACATATCTCCCCGTGTTTTTACTCAAATTTTGATCGGGAGATGTCGTTGGATGCGGAATTAAATTATGCATCCAACAAGTACCCACTTAGCATACTTTTGACAGAACCTACTACCCCAAAAACAAGAAATACCTAAAAAAATGTGATGATGATGTCATCATCACATTTTTTCAGGTATTTCCTATTTTTGGGGTAGTGAGGTCTGTCAAAAGTATGCTGAGTGGGTACTCATTGGATATAGAATTTAATTCCGCATCCAATGAGCTCTCCCTATCAAAATTTGAGTAAAAACATGGGGAGACATGTCGAAAATACAAACAAAAAAAGTAGTTTTTTTATGATACCTATCCCCAAATTTATATTAAAAAGTGTTTAAGACCTATACAGTATTTCAAATTTAAATCAATTTCATTGGCTAACACATGATGACATGGAATTTGACTTAAAGTTAAAAGGCCCATTTTGAGTTGAATTTTCCTCTAATGACTTTCCCATGATTTCCTTGCATGTTGACATTTCCATGATGACACTTCATGAAAGTCACTGAAAATACACCTAACTTGGAGGACCCATATCTGGAGTTATGTAACTCTGCTTGACCTCCTTTTTGCACCATTGAAGGTATTTGAGGTAGCTAAATCTTTCTAGAAGACACTAAAGTCTGAAAATTAAAAAAAGTACCCTAAAAAGGAAATTGTTTATGTACACATGAGTTTCCTTAAGGAAACCCACATGTTGCATGCTTCTTTCTATACATAATACTTGTGTGTTCCATAATACATGCCTATTTACATTGAAACTCTGGTTTCATATGTGACTATTTGCATTCCAACCTATGTGTATCCCCTGAACACGCTACTGATGTCTCTGCAACCTGCGTGTTCATCCTGTAGATGTCAAAAAAAGAAATTTCTCAAAGTTTGGGTAGTTTGGGTGGTTATGCAACTGACTCCTTCAGTTGTAACTAATTTTTGTTCAATCCTACCTCTTCATAAGCATATAAATAGAGGTAGGGAGTTCGATGAGAGGAGACTTGAACTTTTTCATTTTCATGCTAGAGGAATTAGGACTCTCATTTGCTCCACCTTTTCCCTAGTGATCATCTTCTTATGTAGTAGATCTTGGAGTTTGAGTTACTTGGAGAAGAGGAGTACCAAAAATGGATCAAGGTTTCTTGAGGTGCCCAACTTGAAGAGAATGTATATTTTTACTTGTTTTCATGATCAATAAAGTTGTGATGTTCTTATTTTTCCCAAATCATTGTTCAATGTGTGATTGAATATTTGTTTATGATCAGATGTTTATGTTAATCATATTAGTATTTCATCTTGCTTTGATTATCATTACTTTATATGTGGTCATATTGGTTTGAGGAAGGTATAATTCATTTTGCAATTCTCTTGGAGCAAGAGGAGCAAGAAGAGGATTGAAGGGCTTCTTTGATCAATGTTCATTTGGATAAGGTAAAAAGCATTCCAATCTCTAATATTTCTTATATATACTTGCAGAACCATTTGCATCTCTCTTTCAACTCCGGTATGTTGATGGCCTCTTAAACCCTAGCCATAAGAAACTTACCTCTAGAACACTAGGTCAGGTTGTGACGAACCATAATATTTAGCTCATGTCACAACATTTTCGGTGGACATCATGTTGATGAAACCATGGACAATTACGGTATTCAACAGGTTTTGACTCCCACTAGAAGCACTTCCAAGTTCCACAGTCCTCAAATTCATATTTTGATTTTGTGGCAAAGGATCTGTCAACACAGTTGGGATATGTGTGATGAATTTTGAGGCATATTCCATATGAGGGAACAAGTGCGTGAGGTGATTTTCCTTGAAAATATTGCACAAGAACTTGACCTTACATTTAGAATTATTGTCCCCCCTGTCATTACTATTGTTCTTGTCATCATTTTTAGAATTTCCATTCCTAGTCCCACCCTTACGATTGCTTCTTCCTTTCTTATTATTCCCTCTGAGATGTTGGCTTCCCTTCTGGTTTGACGATTGCACAAAATGTACATCCTCCCTTTGAGTGGGATGAGATGAAGTCGTAGCTTTTCCCAGCATAGGCTATTTAATAAACAAACTTTTCTTTTTATTCGTAATCGACTCTGTAGGTTTAGCACTTGCAGATCCAATAATTCCACTGGCATGTGGCCTAGGTTTGAACTTCAGATCGAAATTGAATCATGGTTCATTCAGAATGATCTCATATAGGATCCCAGAATGAGCATAAATCAAGTCAATTTGGTGAGCTCCAAAGATAGCCTATTCTAACGCATCAGTTCGGATGTGGAAACATCCTTCGCTATATATGGAAATAACAATTTGAGGAACCACTCCAAAAGAAACTCTAGTGGAATGTGATCCTTAATAAACTGCTTTCATCTATGCCACTCTTGAATATGATCAAAGATATGGGTGGATTTATCTTACCAAAATGTAATGAAGGGCTCAATACCGACATCGTAACACATGAGTAGCTAAAAGTGATTGAGAAAGGTCATGGGTAAGTCATTAAAGGTCCAATATGTGCCCCCAAGAAACTCTATATACCACTTCACCATAGGACCCATGAGGTTGCATTGAAATACCCACAAACAAATGAAATAATGATTCAATGAATTCAAAGAGCACCATAGGTGGAAGGTCGTAACATGCTCACCAGGGTCCTCACCAGTCTTACCTTTGAATTTTGGAATGTCTGAAGGAAGCTTGGTGGGAATGACTGGCTATGTCAGATCATGAGACAATGGATCATTAGTCAATCTCGAAAAGTCAGAAAAATTTAAAGTCACAAGGAAAGGGATCCTAGGCTGTGGCATTGGGTTCCACACTTCTTGATAAGGTTGGTTCGTGTAGGTCTGATTTTTATAAACACCATGGCTTTGGCCAGTGGGATAGTAACCTCCTCCCATTTGACCCATAAAAGGGTGGATAGGAATAATGTAATTCCTAATACCTTAAGACTAGGGTGCTATGAAGCCATAGTTGTAGGATTGGTAAGAATAATGATTCCCAAATCCATGAGGTAGTACATAAGGTGGTATAGAAGATGGTACATTCCCTGCTAACACATAAGGAGGCACATAGAATTGTGACACTATGGTGTAAGCAGACATGAGAACAACATATCTAGCGGTAGTACTCTATCCTGAAGGACCATGCAAGCTAGGGGGAGGGTGTGTCATTAGAAACACATTTGAAGGAATGGGTGCCAAAGACGATGGAGCATGGGATGGGATATGACTTGTGTTTCCAGTGTTCACATGTCTAGGTTCACTTCCTTGAATAGGGATACTAGTACTAATACTAGGGTGCATGTGTGAGGATCCTCCCACTACGAGAGTGGAAGGTGAAATATGGCCACTACCAAACCTATACGCATGGAAAATAATGGAATTTCCCCCAGGTGTAGCACCAGGTTCAACACTAGATCTAACATTGGGTGCCAGGCCGGACTTAGGAAGGTATGGCATGCCATATATAAAACAAGTTCTAGAGGGTACCGAATGAGTCTCACCACTTGGAATATGTGAAAAATACCGACAGTCTGAGTTTATATAATCTAGAAACTGTGATAGTACATTATAAGAGGCCCAAATTTCAAAATGATTAGGTTCTTCTAGAGTCCCATATAAACTTTCATACATGTTCTCTGCCCTCTAGGGGTGGAGAAGGGGGTGATCTAATATATTATATGTATGAATCATGGTGAGATATTTCTGTGAATCACAGTGAGTATCAGTCCGTCCAGACTATCTGGTTCTCTCTCATGAAGAAGGAGGAGATGTAGAAGGTGGAAGACCTGCTAAGCGACAATAAAGATGGATTTTCTCTCTTGGATCCATGATGACTCAACAAAAATAAAAATACTCAAACTAACTATGTACCCTAAAGTAATCTATCACACATAGAGCACACTTCTAAGAAATTATACAACCAAAGTACAAGCAAACCAAGGGAAGGTTATGTGAGATCCCGAATGCAGCAGGTATGTATTTCCTAGGATATTCTTGAGACTCCCATACACTACAAGCAGAGGTGTGTAACCAATTATAGTGACCCTCAGCTTTGACACATAAAGAGACTGTGTTGTCCGACCCCTACCTCACCAGGACACTCATAGAATAACCTCTGCAAGTACCCCTTGTGATACCTAGGTAAGGAAACTAAGTTCACCCCAATGTAACCAATGCTCAGGAGGATAGTCATAGGTGGGATCAACCATATGGGAAGGGTAGCAAATATCAAAAGCACCAAATGGTACCTCAAAAGTCCCCAAATATGAATATGATCTTGGAAATATCTTTGTCTCTCACAGAAACTAGCCAGGGGCTATCCCAACCACAGTTGTGTACACTGCATTATGCTTAACTCTTTTGTAAGAGGAGCCTCCTAAGAACACTAATTATACCAAGGATTTCACTCTCACACCTAGATAGATTCCTACTTGTTTCATTTAGTAGTCTTGGAGAATTAACTCACAATAAACTATTCCAAGACTCTAAATCCTAATATTATTAATGTACCATATCAAATAAAAATGTGTAATTCATTTTAAATTAAGTGTTGATTTTAGTGGTTGTGATTCTCAAAGAGGAATGACCGTGCAACCAATGACTTTATGACTCAACAGTGAAAGTAAATGTGCACACCTAACAAACAATGCCAAGTGCAATTTTGACTAAATGAGAAAACGGGGTATGCCACTACATGAGATGCATGGTTTTACTTCAAATGATAATGAAACTATTCCTAAATGAAAGATAACTATAACTTCAGTAAGGAAACCTAATGCAAGTACCATGTAAGTAAAAAATGCAAGAATGCATAAATATGCCAAAAATATTAAAAAAATTGTATTTTCGAAATAAATGAGATATCAAAGCAACAAAATACTCTACAACTCTCATACCCTACAGAAACTCAAATAAAATAGCTGAGCAAGGAACCAAGATAAAATAAATCTAATGCACTAATCCAAAAACAAAAAAGGAAAAAGATGAAAAAAAAACATCTAATTAAAAATCAAATGAAAAAGGTCTCTGGTCAGAAACAAAGGTAGTATACAAACACCAACAACATCCAAGAAGACTTAGTAGCATTAAAAATTCACCCAACAACTCTGAATCATCCAAATCAAACTCAAAACAGAGGCATACATGACTATTCACAGAAAACCTGTGTATATACAGATAAATTCAGAAGAAACCCATGTGTATACATAACTATGAAGAAAAAACTCACGTATAGGAAGAAAGAAAGGGAAAAATGATAATCCAAGATCAAAATTACTTCAACCAGACACCAAAGGGTAAACTTGCTTCTATACCGAACACAGAAACTTAGAGAACAGAGAGTGATTCAAGCACATTGTGCACCTAATCCCTAAAGAAAAAAAAGGAACCTCCTAGCAGAGTCGCCAATTCTTTTACAAAGAGAAACTTCCTGTGGATTGGGGTGTACCACAACAAAATGAATGACACCAAAAATCAATACATTCCAATATTCAAGAGCAATAAATACATCTAACACTAAGGGATATGAATTTTACCTTATTCCGAACAATTGATGTAGATCCCCGTTGAGATTTTCCAACATGCTTCTATTTACAATTCACTCTCATCAGTAGCAAACAAGACAAGCATGCTATATATTCAAGTGTTAGGACCACTCTAACATATATAATCAAAATGTATAATCAAATAAATACATCCATTGATACAATATTCATATTTATGCACATGTATTGGATAGGAAATGTATATTTCTATTGATAAAACACAGATACAATAGTGACAACCTCTACCAGTGCTTTTGCGAACCCGAGAAACTAATTCCTCGACTTGGTCCTCCACCACTTCAATCCTCCATATCATAATGGAAATATCATAAAGCAAAGGCAAGCTTGGGAAGAGTGGCACTATGTTCTCTAAAGAGACAAAGGGATGCAGAATCAAGCATAAACAAGTGAGGCAACAATGAACTATAGTTTCCTTTTTCTCCAATTTCTCCCCTTCAATGCATCCAAGAGGCTAAATATATAGAAATACAAATAGGTGATGGAGGGTTGATTCTGAGAGTTCTGAAGGCATATGGAAGGCCAAGAGTCAATTTATTTGGGAATCTATGAGGAAAACTCCAATTCTTTTGGCTTTATGCACATTTTCAGATGTACATTGGTTTTGGCTCTAAAGTTGCATGGACACACAAGCATAGCTTTAAAAGTCACGTATACACATAAATAGGTGTTTTTTGGGTACTTTCTTGGGATATCAAAGTCTAATATGAGCATAGGGGGTCCCAAGAGTCTGCAGAGGGACATGGAAGGCCATAAAGATGTGATGTACCAAGTGTGGTAAAATCATCTATAACATGGAGCTCCAGGAATAATATCTTGAAATAACATAGATAAATTGTCAAGGGTTGATGATTCATTGGTTTCTTACTAGATATATGGGAACCTTTACCTTTTTGGGGCACTAGGTATGGAACTTAGCGCCTAGACATGGTGATGGCTAAGAAGGATACCTAGGCCCTAGCCCTTAAAGGAATATTGTGGGAATCTATTGTGAAAATGGAATGCAATAGTAAAACAATCACACAAGATATTTCCAAGGTATGGATGCCCTTCGAGTAGGGGAAATTTACTTATGAAGATATCCTCAAAGGTGAATATGGGTGCTATGCCACCAGGCATGGATGGGAGAAGAAACTCACACCTTACACGTTAAATTAATATCATAGAATTATGCTTGGTCCAACTATAATCCCTTGAACAATTCTTGTGTCCTATTGAGGGAATCAATTTCTAATGTTTGCGGAAATGGGTTCCATTATGAATTTTTTAGTGCTAGGGATAAGTTCAAGGGATAACACAAATTCTTGTGGGAAACATAAATGTGGGTTTCAGGTCCTTAATCAATATCCTAGTAATCTAGTGGTAAGAAGGATCTTTCATTCAAAAACCACATGTGTCCTCCTTATGTTATCAATGTCCTATGAGCGGGGTTTGTTGCTCTCTAGTGGCTTCGAGTAATCTAGGACTGGTTGTGGGGATATGGACATGATCAAGAGAGGAAAATGGGGCCTTCTAACCTATAGAAACATTCCAGGAATCAACAAAAATAAACAATGGATCAAACCATAACTGCCCCCACATCTACAGAGTGCTATTTCTTTTTAGTTCTCCATATGGGAACCATATGGATGTTTCTATTACTACACATTATGGTTATTTGTATCCTTACTATGGATTAAGGATGTTGATTAATACTTGATATTGGAGCATTAAAGGTAGGATGATTATAAGGTTTTAATTAAGTTCCATGAATGAAAGCCTTGATCCACTAGACATGTATTCTCTATGGAACCCATTCATTTTGGGAGTGTTGGGATACATGTTCATCATAAGGTAATTAAATCACTAGGGATGGTACATGTTTCCTTTCATGTGATTAAAATATTTACCATAGGCTTGGATACCTAAATTATTATTTTAGTCCTTCAAGGCATTGATACCTAACATATATAAATTTATAACTATAACCATTCAACCTTATTACTCTTAACACCCACATTTATATCCATGTCCATTGTACTTTGTAATTATTTATTCCAAAACTTTATTATTCCCAACACCATAGTTACCTTGATTATAACAAAAACAGCTATCCTTCATAACCCTTTATGAAACCATTTAAGTCATCTTAATGATATCACTATTCATAAAGTTAGAATTCTCTATGACCCTATTTGGATACAAGAAAATATAATGCCATATTTCACCCCCATACAATTTATTCGTATTGTAAGATGAAGAAGCCATAACATTTAGGATATTTTATGTGGAGTCAAATACCTTGCTATTATGGTTCATGCATATACATGGTGATCAACCTTGTGATTTCCATTTCTACATTCTTACTTTTAACTAATTGGAGTGATACTTGGAGACTGGACTTTTTCTACGGTGGAATTCTCACAAAGATCGCTTCATCATGAGAGTCAAAGGATGGACATTTTCTAGAGTGGAAAACTCGCTAATATTGCTTCATCATGAACATATTTGGTATATACTATGCTCAGACTTCTTAAATAAATGCATGAAATTGAAAATGTTTATGTTTATAATTTTTTTCTATAGTCCTCTCATATTACATTAACAAGCTCTCCATTGGATTTTAAAGTAAAAATAAAAATCGTAGAATAAACTGTTGGTATAGTAAATAATGTTTAAATGCTATAATAAACACCAATAAATTTATCAAATATTCTCTCAATATCAACAATATAAATAGATACAAATTCCTAATTAAAAGAAAAAAAACACAATATAGCAATAATAAGAGGGAAAAACTTTTAGACCTCTCTAAGGTAGCTCCCAAGAAATTCTTGAGGCAAATTCTAACTAGTAAAACTAAAGATAATAATAGGATTTATTTGGAATATTAAAGTGCATGTATTATAAATATTTACAAGCCCTCAAATTTCACTGACAATATTCAAACCTTGCTTACAATGGAAGAATTTTTCAAATTAGAATCATTACATTGTTTTGGGGTTAAGTGCCTTGCAAATGGAAAAACTAAGAACATTGAAGGTCTTATCTATTGGCAAGTCAGTCCTCATTCCTCATATCCATAATCTATTTAATATAGCAATCAATAAATGTCTCCCTAATCCTTGGACTCAAAGCCTCATTATTCCAATATTTAAAAGTGGTGATCAAAATAACCCTTCTAATTATCGGACCATTAAGATTAATTTATCCCTCTCTTAGCCAATCTTTATGGTATCATTCTAGAAAATAAAAGTCAGTCTTGGGCTAGAAATTGAATGTACTAATATCATTAAGAAGGCCTACTAGTATTTGGATGACACCATTCAACCATGTACCACAACATTATGTGTAGAGGAATAGTAAATCCAATCTATTGTATTGGTTTGTGTACATTAGAATAGCATTCGATATGACACCTAGAAAGAACTTGTGAAATGGATTGGAGTATATTAAAATGTTCATTTTCAGTTGAGAGCTACTATTAACCCGTAAATCCCCACATAGCTCTCTATGGCCTACACCACCCAAGGACACCATCTCACAACACTCATTTCACTCCATAAGACCTTCCATTTGACCCCCACACCTCCAAAAGATCCCAAGGATGAAGAAAAGGGATGAAAACCCCCAAAAAGAGCCCAACATAACCCCATAGGAGCTAAATCCCTCAAAACAGGGATAAAACCCTAAAAGGGGCTAAAGTTAGGGCGGAAGGGGCTAACAACCTGACCAAGGGCTTAAACCCCTAAAATCCCTTGGAAAAACTATAAAAGGAGTGTGGGGGGTCACTCTCAAAATACTCCTCATTTGCATATTGTTATGCTTCCCATGGATGCTTTGAGACCTCTTTCTCTCAAACCACCCACTCTCCCTCTCCTTCATCTCCATTTCTCCAAGCCATTTCTTCCCAACCAAGAGAGAGGTGCTCCCATGAGCTAGGGCATAGTGGCCCATTTCCACCCAAGTGAGGTATAATATCTTTTTATGCTTTCTTTATTTTTTTTTACTTTCTAACCCTCATCTCCATTTGCAAGTTTTTTCATTAACATTATTTGCAGGTTGTCTCCATGGTAGTATAGGTTTGTTTTGCAGGTTTTGGAGGCGGAACCCTAACATACTGTGTGCAGAGGGGTTCAACAATGCTCCATCATCTCTTCTCCTTTATTTTTCTGTCATTAGCTATTAGATTCAGTTTACTATTGTAGTCATTTTATTAGATTAGCATAGATTCAATTCGCAGCTCTGTTTATTTACATTTTCATTCTGTTTTTTACTATTTTCTAAGGGTAGAAACCTACCCTTGTGCCCTATAGGCACAAGGGAGCCATTTCTGCCCCTGTAGTGAGGATAAATTCTCACTACAACTACTATGGTAATTTTTTTCAACATTTTATTTGAAAATTTGAAGAGAACTAAGGGGTGTGTAATGTCCCTTCTTGGAATTTTGGAGAAAATTACAAGTTGGGCAAATTCAAGCTTAAGTAGTCTTTCTTGGTTGGGTTCCCAACAAAAAATAAAATTTCCAAATTTATTGTGGAGGTATCCTATGGGATTTAAACTATCCTAGAACACCTCAGACACTAAATTTTAGAATCAGAAAACTCCTTTGACATGTCATTCAAGTGTGCATAATTTTGGATAGTTTCAAGCTTTGTTAGTCATGACTCTAGGGGTTTCCAATTAACTCCAAATGGTATCAAAATGATAAATTAATTATATGGTGAGTCTTATAAAAATACACTATTAACCATGAGAACATAGTATATCACTTTATTCTTTTGTAACTTTATTTGGGGCTAAGAATAAAAGGGGAAAATTTACTAGGAAAATGAGGTCACTTTTCCCCCAAGGGTGAGAGCCAAAATGGCTTCCCAAATAAAGTATGAACCTCCCAAATTTCAGGACAGAGTATCAGAATTACTATAAGGAATAATTGGATATATTTAATCATAGTTATTAATCTTTTAAAACTGTTTATGAGGAGAAAAATGTGCATGGTAATTTTCAGTGAATTTGCTTAAGGGGAAATGGTAATAATAGCTCGGTTCTAACTCATGAAAAGTATATTAAATGGTTCAGATAATAAAATGACATATGAATAACATAAAAAAATTCAAATGGATTCCCAAACAGCATTAAACATCATATAAATTCCTTTATACAATTATGATATACAACTCTCTCAAAGTGGAAGCCAAATACATGAAAATTAATCATTTGAGATCATGGGAATGCAAGCCTTTCACACATGGATTTATGATATTTCGACTTACAAATAATATGGTAATAATATTAAATATACATACATCATATATTTCTTCCCCATCATCATCAAAATCATATAAATTTCCTCATACAAATATGTTATACAACTCCTTTAAAATTGAAGCCAAATACATGAAAACTAGTCATTCAAGAGCATGGGAATGCAAGCATTTCATATATGGATTTCTGATATTTTGAATTAAAGAGAATATATACATAATATTAAATATAAATACATACTATATTCAATATTGGGCCTCACATATCCTTATAAAAGTGCAATCACCGCTCCAACAAGTTCGCCATCAACATGAGAGCGTGGGTGAATGGAGAAGAAGGAATGAGAGAATAGGGAGATAGATGATAATTAGAATGTATGGACCTTAAAAATGCAACTGAAACTAATTCATTAATATCCACTTATATTTATGAACATCCTATCCATCAACCAACTTGGAAAGGAATCCAACTCCCTGGAAATTGGTTCACAAGCAGGGAGAGTGAACACTCACCGTGCAATGGACAAGAAAAATATCTTCAAAATTACAAATTCCAATTGACAAATGATCAAAATCAATTATAATTCCTCATGAAATATTTTTATTAACTTCAGGAGGCCTCCTAAGGTCAAATTTCCCTCCATGGTCTTCCTCCAACTCATCTTAGTGGTTTATTAACTCTCATTAAACTTGTCTTCCTCTTCATGCTCCAATTTTTTCCCCAATTCTAATCGATGATTCTAAATCCCAAATTCGACCTCCTGGTGGCTATTTTTAGATCTTTCATGTCATATTTATCATATTTTTGCAACCAGGTATGAATTTTTCATACTTGTCATAGAATCTTTCATCATTTGTTGTCATAGAGTGCATCGGAACTCCTTCCAAGTTGCATGCATTTCCTTCTAGTAAATTCCTCTTCGATGGGAGTTAATATCCTTAAGAAAATCTAATTCCTTGGCTCATTATATTATAGTTGACACCACATCAACCTCCAATAGTGTTACATTACCCATGTGTTTGAATTTGGATGAAGATCATGCCAAGGTGTGAGGAATCTAGTCATCTAAAGGCTCCACGAGATTCCAAGTGTCTTCATGAACCCATGCCACATTAATTTCTTATCGCTCATCATTTATGTGACCCACTTAAATCTAAATATGGTAAACTAAATTTATTTTGGTCCCATAACCCCTTATTACAAAATTTATGTCTCCATCCCAACCTAGGGAGCTAATAAGTTGGTGGAACATTATCTACAAGAAGTATTATTTGAAATTATTTAATTAGGGACATGATAGTCCTCCCCACTCAATATTTATTTTCTTTAATAAATTTCAAACATGGATTTTTAATAAGCTTCTTTCCTTTCAAAACTTTGCTTCAAACCTTAGCTATAATTTGAGAAGTGGCACTCATGTACTACAATTGTGTGTTTCCAAAAGTAAATATATGTGGATATTTGAATATTAATATATCCTGTGACATCACCACTAACACCAAAATTATTAATAATATCCATGAAAACAAAAATTTCACAAATAATATTTACCTCCATCTTTTGGAAACATTTTCTGAAGTTTCAGCCCTTTTTTATTCTATATAATTCTTTGAAGTTGGTAGTGAGTTGCCAAACTTGAATTTCCAATATTCCAAGAAAGCTGAAAAGAGAAACCACCATACTTGTTTCTGCTCTACTATGATTATAAGCACCCTCTCAAGTGGTGACTCAATATCCCCTAATTCTTGTTTCCCCCAAAATTGAAACCAAGAAATAACAGGATCCCATTGCTTATATTGCACCCTTCAAAACATCATGAGTACAAAATATAGGTTATGAAAGTACATGAAAACATCATACAAATGTATATAAAAAAGGTAACTCATCAAAGAATCATGAAAGTGATTGTACATCTGACTAAGTAGATCATTATGTGTCTCATACACACAAACATCAAACCCTAATGGCATATGTGAGGATACCATGTCCTATAATTCTCCTCCAAAATAATATAAGGTGAATCAATATAATCAGCTATGTATTCTTTCATCCAACAAGTGAATTAAGAACATCCACGAAAATATGAACCAAATAAGGAGCAAAGAAAACATGAAGTCTTCAAGTGACTCAAAGAAGTCTCATCAATACACCCATGAATATGTATATCATCATGAAATAACAAAAGATGTTGCTGCCAATAATTATTTTCTTTAATCATATATATCTTCACCCAAATGTGGGATGAATTTCCTCCAACATCAAATGTACTAGGAAAGGATCAAGGCAAATCACGAGTCTCCAAGTGACTCAATTAAACATCATAGGTGCATATATGTAGATGTGTATCATAATAATGTAACAAAGGATGTTTTTGTAAATGTAAAGAAGATCATGCTCTATTCATGTCATAATAAAAGGGATATATATAAATTACAAACTCTTCATGTGGCACCATAAAAAATAAACCTTTCACCCTATTTTCATCACCAATTGATGTGGATGAAAATGAAGTAGGGAGTGAATAATTGTGAAGTAACCTTACCTCTTTGCAACTCTTACCTATAAAAATTGTTAATGAACCTTATCCATCGTTGGCTGTTCCAATGGTTGTGATATCATGTGCCTCCTCTAAGGCTATGTAAATCTCACCAAGAGGAAACTCATAATCCCTCTGAACAAGAACAGGTTCTTGGTTTCCTTCTTATTGGAATGTAGCCTCTCCAAGCACCTGCATATAGACATGTACCTCATGTTCCACCATCACATGAGTTTCCTCCTTTGTAACATAAATTATTTCAGCCATTGAATGATTGTTTGATATGTAGGAGGGTGTAAAGGATACTTTCAACCTCTCTTGAAGTTGCTCAATATGCACCATTTATTCTTGGTGTGCATTTTGAGTGGAATATAACTTATGAGAATATAATAAACCCACTTCATAACTTAGGATAAAATATTTCCTCATTTTATTAATTTCCTACCCACTATCCTAAATAGTCGGCATCCACTTGCACCATATGGTCAACAATTTCCATATATACCCCATGATCCTTTAATCCTAATTATGGGTTGATAATGTCCACTTTATTGACTTCCCAAATTAGTAACTATACTTTCCCGCAGATTCTCTCTTTTACTACTTTATTCCATCTTTTAAGTGGATAAGGTAAAGATATATTTTTTTTGCTAACCCATCCTCCATGATTTTCTCTCCATATTCTAATATTAGCATCTTTTCTCATCATAGATGAAAACTCACTCATGATTTTTCTAATTCATGAGGTCCTTGACTGATTTGGGAATTGCTTTAGCCACCTATAAGGGTTTATCATATTTAGCAATTTTATCTTTTTGAGCTTGATGAGTTTTCTCCAATACAAATCAATTTTACCTATGAGGGATGTACTATTTATGTAAACTATTATTCATCATTTTTGAATGGAATGATACACTCCAATATTCATCTCTTCATTCATGTCATTTTGTCTCTATTCTTCTCTTTATTTTTCTTGTGTATGCTTCTGAGAATTATCTTAGTAGAAAGATCTATTTCCTGTGATTCCTCTTAGAATTATAGATGTTATTTCTATAAGGAATTAGAGAAATTCTGCATGGTATCATATCTCAAGGTTGTTCAATTTCAATAGAGTTGAGGATATATCTTTTCTCTCTACCAGAGCGCATCTAGTCTCCTATCCCTCTCTGAAGAAGAGCTTGTTTTAATCTTACAATATTTTCTCCTAGTTTTATTTATGCAGGTTGCAGAAAGTGTATTCTTGAGTGCATAAAAATATCCATATGGGAATATTCAGCTATGATATTGACTCCCTTCAACTATCATCAATGGAAATCCGGAATTGGAATTCTATTTTGGAGTAAGGGACTCTATAGAGTTTCTATGGATTTAGAAAATGAACCAAATTCTATTATTGAGAAAGCTGAGTGGCATAATAGGTTGGATGAAGCCTATAGATTTATTTTCCTCTCTTTATACCTTAATATATTCTTTCATCTAGATGGTTTTACCAGGCCAAACATATAATGGACCAAGCTTGAGTCTCTCTTTAGAGTTCAAGATGAGTTAAGAGTGCATGAGTTGGAGATTGAGTTATTCTCAATGAGTCTAGGAAGTTTTGATTCTATTGATGTTTTCTTCACCAAATTCAAGTCACTTGTTATAATTCTCAAGAATTTTTGGATTGAGAATAAATATGATCGATTAATCCTCTCATTCTATCAAAATTGGGTCATGAATACTTAGTTTTTGTGTCTACTTTTTAGGCTGCTAGGATTGTTGTTTCTAATTGGAAAATGCCTTCTTTGTGTACTTTGTTTGATTCACTAAAAATGAAGCAAGATAAATTGATCCATATGGGTGCTCATAAATATTCCAAGTGAAATTATCATGATATCATGGTTCAAGGATTAAATAATACCAAATCAAAAGATAAGAAAATTGTGAAAGAGAAGAAGCCAAAGTCAGAAATTGAAGATGAAAGTTTGAAGCCTACTGATGAAGACTCAATAAAGAAAGTCATGAAGAAAGGGAGCACATCCAAGTGTTCTTATTAGAGAAAAGTGTTTCATGTAGAGAAGAAATAATTCAAGAATAATATGGACATCATGTATCATATTCTTGAGAATAACAATATTGAAGTTCCAAATGACATAGAGAATCCTCTTGATTCTTTAGAACACTATCATAGTGTGCAGCTCCAAGGTGATATTAACTATGCCTTGAGTTCTAGAGTAAAATAATTCCCTGATATATTTTATATAGAATAATTTTTCTGATACATCAGAATCATAAATATCATATCCTTTCTTTGATAATCCACCTATCAGTCTCCTATATTTATCTCTCAATGATTGTTATTTTTCACTAGATCCTAACTTGTCTTTAAGAAAACAATTTTTCACACCATAAATCTGATTTAGAAGCATGTTTTCAGGATGATATACATGTCATGAAACCATTCATACCACCATACATACTATATACCATAGCTTTGAATACTCCTAATACTATACAAATCCCAAGTTCACTTATTGATTCCTCATTGGTCTCTTATGCATTGTTACTTACATTACATGGTTTGAAGTCTTTCCTATTTTTCAATGGTTAGTTATCCATGAAATAAGTAATATTTGGACTGATATTACACATGTTTGGATATATTCTAAACACTTATGGTTCATATCTAAATTTAATATATCATTCATATTTTTACAATCATCAATTCTTCCCAGTTGCTCATATGTTTCCTATTCTAGCCCTATATCCTTATGGAGACATTGAATCCTTTGCCTTTGATGATCCATACGATAATATTTCTGATATAGCATAGTTTTTTCAGTCGCATATCATATCTAGGAAGGTGATACATCATATTGCAAGAAATATATGTGATTTACATCGCAATTTAGCAGTGTTGAAGCCTCAGATGGGTAGGTTACTAGAATGGGTTCCAAGGCTCACAATAAAGGGGGAAAACCCAAACTGAAAGGATTCAAAAAATCCTACACAAGGACAGTTCTATCCCCATTCTGCTTGATGTAGTAATCTCCCACAGATACTAAGGCCTCTGCTGGCACTTATGGTTTTGATCCAGAAAGGATCTATTTCCCAATTAAGAAAAATTGAATGTTTGGGATACTAAATTGAAAATGCACATAAATAAAAGGAATATAATCTAAGTGAATATACTCTAAGAATATGTATGGTTTGTCCATAGGTTAACTTGAGGCAAAAAATAGATAAGGATGTTCATCAATTTAACGAAAAATGTGAAAGAGATTTAATTACTTATCAACTCAACTTACTACCATTCAATTAAAATTGGATGATGGTAAGATAAGAATTTAGAAACATTCAATATTAACTTGTCATTGATATGTTAATTGAAAAATTAACATAAATTATAATTGTCTGTAAATAATTTGCAGAAATAGATAAAAGATATAATTGAATAAACTCTTTTAAAACCTTAATCGGACATAGATCCCAAGCAAAGAGAAATCAGAGCTGTAAAAAAATACTTATGAATTGAAAAAGATTAACAACAATAGTACATAATCTGAAATGGAAAAATCAGTATTCATCAAGGAAACTTGACTAAATTAACACAAATAGATTTAAAAGAATAACATAGTTGTATTAAATTATGTCTGTAAGAAATTACAAACCCAGAATTAAACAGAGTATCTCCAATCTCCTTAGTTGTTTTTTCCCTTCCAAAAATCCCCCATGTACATGAGAAGTCTACCCTTTAAATAATAATTACAAAGAATGAGTCCCCACCAAAATCGGATCAGAACATCAAGATAAAACTAATAGACAAGAAAATATCTCCATCTATTCGAAATCCCTAACAATTCTTCTATGTTGGGATAATTACCTGATTCGAACCCAAGTTGAGCATCACACTTAAAATTTTCCATTTCATTTTTATCCAACTTGTGCCAAATGCAGACAAAAATGTGGATCTTTCTTTCAATAGCAAGAGGTTGTCTGATTAGTTGATCCACGTATTCAATGGTGATATGATCAAGCTCTTGGATCTTCTCTTTGGCCTCATCACATATACGTTCAACTTGCTCAATCATTAGTTTTCATGAACAATCATTTTTAATGAGATCCACAGTAAGAAAGTGCAATGTTTCCATGATGTTATCGATAGCATACCATCTCCTTCCACAAATTGCCCATGCTTTCTTAATGGTATCTTCAATCATCTCATTTGGGTCAATCCAAGCACGCAATATAGTTATGACCTTCTTTAATTGAAAACTGCTAAGGATAATGATGTTCTCTAGTTTATCCTTCATATATCTTTGCCAGTCCAAAATATCATCATAAGCTTTAGAATTTTATTCTCTATTGGTTACCTGGTTATCAAGGGAAACATACATTTTTCCAAAAGCAACATGAGTTTCCAAAATGTCATTTAGAGTGTTAAACAATTCAGTCAATAATCCATGATGTTCTTGGTTAGTATGGATGGCTAAGTCTTTAAATTATTGCATAGAAAACCTGGAGAAAGAAGAGGAAGTTCCACTTGCAGTTGCATCTTCACATTGCTTTTCAAGTGTAGCTATATTTTGTGTAATGGTGGAATTTGTAGTTCGTTCATCTTGCAATTCATCCTAGAGAGAAGTGTTTTGCATATGTAATTCTTTGAACCTGTCCTCAGATGCTTTTACAAGATCAACAACATAAGCTTTATGTTCCATTTTTTTTTATGTCCATCTCTTCTTCTAGATTTTTTATTTCCTCCTTTCTCCTATCAAGCTCCTTGTTTAACATGTTAACTGCATCAAGGTTTGCACCTATAAATGCACCTAAAGTAGTAGTTGTATCCAATGCATATACCTGAGGATCACTAGACTATTGAGTACACATTATTTGATTGGTAACATATGCGTCCAAATCACCTTGATCTCTACTTCTGTTTTTTCCTTTCTTAACCATTTCCTTGACAGACTTGCTGTAGAAATAATTCCCAAGAGGAACTACAATATCTTCATCAAATTCAGCCATTGAATCAGTAAATGAGAAAGTCCCCATCAATGTGAAGACCAAATAAGATGTCTGAGTGACGATGATAGGAGGCATAGGAATAGTAATGTGGGAGGTTGGTAAGGGAGAAGAGATGTTTTGAACAACAACTATTCCAAATGTTGAAGAGAGCGTTGGGATGGAAGTTTTAGAGGATGGAATGTGAACATTAGTAGCCGAAAGAGATGATGTATTAGATTAAATTTCAGCTCAAAATGGGCCTCCTAAGGAAAATTAATAAAATTCCTAAGGAAAATTAATAAAATATTAGTTAAAGTAATAAAATAATATTTATTAATTTTGGAGGAAGAGAAGAAAAAACTACTTTTTTGTTCGTATTTTTGACATATCTCTCTGTGTTTTTACTCAAATTTTGATCGAGAGAGCTCGTTAGATGCGGAATTAAATTTTTCATCCAACGAGTACCCACTTAGTGTACTTTTGATAGGACCCACTACCCCAAAAACAAGAAATACCTGAAAAAACATGATGATGATGTCATCATCATGTTTTTCAGGTATTTCTTGTTTTTGGGGTAGAGGGTCCTATCAATAGTATGTTGAGTGGGTACTCATTGGATGTGGAATTTGATTCTACATCCAACGAGCTCTCCTGATCGAAATTTGAGTAAAAACACAGGGAGATACGTCGAAAATACGAACAAAAAAGTAGTTTTTTTATGATACCTATCCCCAAATTTATATTAAAAATTTGTTTAATAGGTGCTCCGTTTTTCAATTTTAAAGAATTTTTATTAGATAATACATGATGACATGGAATTTGTATTATTTTTGGAAGGCCCATTTTAAATTGAAATTTCCTCTAATGGAAGGTACTAAAATTTTCTCATGGATTGATGTAAATGAAGGCAATTGCAAAGGAATTTTCAGGGACTGGGTATCTGCAAGAGTAGATTGAAACATGGGAGGTTGGAATGAGATAGGAATGATAGGGAAATATGTAAAGGTCAAGGTATGATAGAGTTTATATAGTGAGGGTGACGGGGTTTCTCTAGTATAAAAAGTAGAGAGAGTTTGGATGGATGAGAGGAGCAATGTTGAAGTTGAAGAGTTAGACACAAAAGTGGATTGTGAAATATTTGAAATAGGGATGGAATCCTTCGTGCCATTACCATTGAAAAAATATCTACATGCTTGAAAATATTCATCTACTTCTTTGATCATAAGAACAGGGGTAATCACTTATTCTTCGGTATCATAGTCACTCAAGTCTATAGTAGGGGTTTGAGAAACAGACATCTGAATTTTATATTTCTAAAATGGCTTAACCTCAGTCGTTGCTTGTTCATCACATACCTGGGTAACTACAGTAGTTACCTGAATGTCAGTAGTGGGCTTAGTAGCTGCAGCTACTTGAGTGTCCAAAATTGAAGTTATATGGGCTAAATTATGCTTTTACTACTGGGAAGTATGCATCATAGATGTCAACTGTTGAGCAACAGTTACCTATGGTCAGTCCTCCATAAGGATCTTTACTTTATTCCCATCTGGATAAGTTACCACTGATGGAACTTTTGTTTCTTGGGATTCCTTATCTTCCCTATCCTTCCTTACCTTTTCAAGGAGATCAAGTTCCATTGCTCTGTAAACCTGAACTCTAGTTTTAAGATCCTTTTGATGTTGTAAAATGCGTCTCTACTCATCGTTGCTCTTATCCCTCGACAAGACCTTAGAAAAGGTATTCATCCCCTGGTAGATAGAGTCATCAGGTACTTCCTCATGAAAATAGCCACCTTTGACATGGTTTTGCTTGAAATGAGCATCAAGGAACCCTTTAGGTTCATGTTTTCTTTTGAGAGAAAAAACAAGTTTCAAAGAGACTACTTGATCACCTAACACTGAAGCCCAAGTTGAGGTTGGGATGACCAATGACCCAAGATTCAAAGGAAATTTAGGCCATCCTTTCCTTTTAGGAGCGACAAGTTTCTTGTAGAAACCATCAGTGACAGTCTGGAAAGATTCTTATTCAAGAACTAACCTGCAATGAACAATCTTGGGTAGCATATGAACAGTATTGCCTCCCCAAATTATAATATATGAAAAAGAATCACCACCATAGTAGTCACCCATTAAGGCAATGAAGGTTCTGGCCTTAGCTGAAAAAGAAGGAGCTTCCTATTTTAATATTGAAAAATAAATGTTGCCAAAAAAGTGTTCATAGATGTCATAGAACATAGCTTCATAGTTAGTGTCCCATAGTGTTGAATAGTAAATAAGTATTGGAGGAGCCGGTAAAGTCTAGTTCCATCCCAACTTGGGATATTGGAACTCGGTGTAGATTACATCAATAATAAAGACCGAAAATAAGAAATTCGACTTCTTCCTAGAAGTAGTTTTCTGATAATCCTGGATAGCCTTTTTAAGATCCAATGACAAGATAGACGCCCATGGAAAATATTCACCAGTTGATAGGAAATGATGAGCTACCAGAGCCCATTCAGCTTTGAATATAGAACATTTGGGGAGACCATACAGCCTGCATAACATAGCTTCCAATAAGGAATAAGGTTCCCTAAACTAGGTGACAGGGTATATGGCATCACTCCTCTATGAGATATTATTAGGTTCATTCATCCAGGATTTTAGCATTTCATTAAAATTGTACCTGGTCTTAGAGGATTGAACGAACTTAGCATTGAGGGATTGTACGTCGATTGGTTTAAGAGCATAAGCTCTAGTAAAGACCTCGAGACGGAAGGTAGCTAGCTGTGAGCCAACACTATCATTAAAGGACCAGTATTTAGGGTTTCAATGGTCCATAATCCATTTGACTGAGTCAGTGTAGGGAAGGATAGAGGGTCTGAAAGTAATGACATGTAGCCCAGAATCCCTAATTTTATGGTAAGCTGACTGGTCATTTTGAATTTCGGAGAGGTCTTCATTGTCAAAAATCAAGTATATCATGGGCCAATCAATTTGATAAGTTTCAGTCATTCTACCACTAGTGTCTAAGAAAATATTCAAGTTTGGGTCTTTGGTCAATGTGTCCTTTTGAATGTTCTTGCAACAGGTAATTCAAACCATTTTGGAAATTGAAAAACTCTGTTTAAAATCATAAGCAAGAAATCTAGACTAATTAATAAAAAACAAAACAAGTGTAAACAATCAAAAGTAGAAATAATAGAAGGAACCAACCTAGAATCAACCAGAACTGTGAAAATACTCTTTGGTGAAAAATTGCAGTAAAAACTCACGCAACAAGGTAATCTTCGAAAGTGAAAATGGTAAATAAAATACAAAGCACTCATCTATTTATAGAGTTTTCAGGGGTCATATCTAGGCGATATGATTAAAATAAATAGACGGTGGGGATCAAGACTTGCGGGATACAATATCAAATCGCAAGATTGGATTTTATTTACTTTCCCACAAACCTCAATTGTGGGTTGTGGGATGCAAGAAAAAAAATATTGAAATTTTATTTAACCCTTTCTGCAATCCACAAATTTTGGGTTGCAGGTTGCAGAAACACACAATTTTTTTTTAAATCAAACTACTTCCCACAATCCGCAATCCACAAATTGCGGGTTTGAGGTTGTGGGATGACAAACTGCAATTACTCAAAATGCTTCCACACCCGCAATTCACAAATTGAGGGTTGCAGGACAGAAAATTCACAAACATAAAACCAAGCTCCCGCAATCCGCATTGCGGGTTTCAGGTTGCAGGTTGCGGAAACACGCATTTTTTTGGAAAAGTTAAGTCTTTCCACAACTCACCCAAAACACACAAAACATGTAGAAATTTCAAAAAAATTAACTTAGTCAAATCTTGGAAAAGACAAATAAATCATGATAAACATTATGGGGACCCCAAAATGAACTGAGGAATTCGAAAACTACCTTTGAATATAAAATTGGGGCTCCCATGTTCTACATGAGACATGGGATCTATTGTATCTACAACAAATGGTGACTAGATGGGACGAACCAATCTCTATGAATAAGAACTCCATTACAAAGAAAAACATGTCGATAACAAATAATCCAACCTGAATTTATGGAAAATGTTTATATAAGAATGCTACCAGTAAGTAGAGTTACCAAAATAATTTATACATTCCCATCCATGATCAATTAAAGATGATGCAAATCTGATTAGGAGGTATGAATGGTAATAAGGATCCATTACCTTCAAGAGACCATAGGCATACAGTTTAAGTTGAACATGAGAGCAAGCCTAAGACTACCTTAGGCATCCAAACATAGGTCACCTTGATTTTTTTTATTTTTTTCATTTTTTAAAAGAATAACATAAGACCTTGTTGACATAAGACCACTTCCCCGATTTGGTAATCAGTGTCATTCATAGGCCTAATATGGAAACTGAACAAGCCATCTCGGTCAAGAGACCCCTTGTCTCCCAGTTGTGATGCTGAGAGAAACTATCATGCCCTGGTAACCATCTAATGATAATTTTAGTCCAATATCAAACCTATGATCATGGTAGGGCTGGCTTGTGATAAGACCCCCCTGTTCTTATGTACAACAATTGGCTTATAGGAGCAAACAAGGATTTATTTGAGTGTAAATTACAAGAAACTACCATGGTTTGGTATCCACATAATGGTAGTGTTACTCACCAATGCTTTGCAGATCATGAATGAACCGACTTGTGATAGGATCTTCCATATTTCACCAGAGAGTGAAAGCCACCTCCCTGGTTTGATGGTGAATATGTAATTCCACCAAGCATCTATGAACCTAATGGAATGGATAGGCATGAGACCCCCCATCTTGTAGTCCACAATCATTAACAAAAATTATTTTCAATGTGACTATGATGGGATACAAAGAAGACAAGGCTGACCAGGTTATAAAGATTTGTCATAGTGCACTGATGAATCCTGAGATAAGAGGAACCAGTTACCTCCATAGTTCCAATCAGATGAATAAAGCATATGTAAAGATGTTAAATAGGATGAGAATGTGTCAATCTAAAATTATGGAATCATTGGTTGCTGATAATATATAAAACAAATACTGACATAAGATAAAAAGGTTGAAACTAACAATATTAAAGTCCAAAGTGCTGCAATCTTGAGACAAACTGATCAACTACCATTACCAAATGTGAAGATATTATTAAGACACCTACTAATATCAAGAAAACACTCAAAACAAAGAAAACATAAAAATGAACACACCAAACCTATATACATGATGCATAAAAAAATTTCAAACAAAATACTTTTTAAGCATGGAAACATTCACTAGGTAAGTATCAATGACGCCCTCTAGTGTCTGTAACCGAACAGTGCTAGGACCAATCTTTTCTGTAACAATGACAGGTCCTAGCCAAATCCGTTTAAACTTGGTATATTCCTTATTGTCTTTATGTTGCTTATCCCATCTCATTACCAAATCCCCTACCGAAAATCCCTCTCAGAAGAATATTTCTCATCAAACCATCTTTCTACCAGCTATTGATGCTGATACAATTTGTTCTTAGATCTCTCCCTATCTTCTTCTAACTTAAGTAAGGTATCAATCCTCTATTGAAGCGGGGACGATCAATATTCTTGGATGTATTTTTCTAATTGTAATGAGTGGATTGTGATATTGGATGATAGGATGGATTCCTTTCCATAAACCATATAGTAAGGAGAATTTCCAATAGATGCCTTCGGAGTAATTCGGTCCACCCACAGAGCATTATAATGATGGGTGTGCCAATATTTCTGATGAGAGTCCACTGTCTTCTTCAGAATATTTATCAGGTTCTTGTTAGAAGACTCAACAAGTCCATTTCCCCGAGGATAATAATTGGAAGAAAACTTGAGCTTGATCCCTTTTTCAAGGGTGTAGTATGTGAGATCAATGGGCATGAAGTAAGATGCATTGTCAAAAACTACATATTTAGGGGTACCGAACCTAGTGACTATTTAACTTTCAAGAAAGGATATCACTTGGTTTGTATTGCACTATCTAAGAGGAACTTCTTCAACCCACTTGTTAAAAAAAACTATGGTTGTCAAGATGTACTTGTGTTGCAGGGAAGAAACATGGTTTATAGGTCCGACAAAATCCAATCCCCGTTGATAAAATGGGAATTGGACTGCTACTGGATGCAAAGGAAAGGAAAGTTTTTTAACTTTTCCAGCACACTTCTGATAGGGATCACATTTTCTGACATAAGCATGAGCATCTCTGAACAAAGTAGGCCAGTATTATCCTTCCCTAATGATTTTTTGAGCCATCATCTCTCCCAAGAAATTCCCACCTGTAGGTCCTGCATGAAATTGGAAAATAACGTCATCAGTTTGATCCTTCTCCAAACATCTGATAAAAACCCCATCGTATTTTTTTTTAAACGGAATATTATCAATAAATTGACATGGAGCTGATTTTAACCTTAAAGCTCTATGTTTTTTAGAGTCAAGAGTTTCAAGAGAAAACCCATGACTTAGAAAAAACTTAATATGATCGTACCATTCAGATGTTGTAGTTTCAATGTCATTAATAGAATATGTGGGTACAGCTTCCTCCTGCTCCCATTTAAGTTGTCGATTTTCAGGGTTGTTTGATTGAGCGGTGAGTAGACACAGACCTTCCCCTTTGACAATATTTGTTGGAATTATCTCCAAGTCATAATCTTGCAATGTCATCATCTAGTGAGCCCTCTTTTCACCTAGTTCTTTCTTAAAAAGGACATTTTAAATTGCCGCATAAGGGACAATTACCTTAGTCCTCGATTTTAACATGAACGGTATATAATGTTTTACTGATTTGTAAACCAGATAGGCCTTTTTATTGATCTGGGAATAGTTGAGTTCAGCTCCCTTGAATGCTAAACTCATAAAAGAAATGGGGATTTCAGCATCATCATGATTTTTCTATGTTAGGACAACTGCATAGGAAAAGTCAGTAGCAAAAGTGTATAGTATAAAATCTTTGTTGAATTCTGGAGACATCAGATCAGGTGCTTCTGCAATGGGTTTCCTAATTTCAACAAAGGCATTTCTTTGTTCTCCAAACCATTTAAACTATGCATATTTATTAACTAATTGTTGTAATGGCTTGAGAACATGAGGAAATTTTGGCACAAACCTATGAAAAAAATTGATCTTACCCAATAATGGATGCATGGATTTTAGTGAACTAGGGAGGCTGATCTTTGAAATAGCTTCAGTGCACTCCAGATCGATGATCATGCATTCCTTAGAAACAATGAAACCTAATATATTACCTTCTGTGACCGCGAAGATAGACTTCTTGGGGTTGAGGGAAATCCTGTACTTCCTGCAGCGTTCGAACACCTGTTTCAGAGAAAACAAATGTTCTTGTTATTTTTTAGAATAGATTGTTATATTGTCTAA
Organism: Pseudotsuga menziesii; assembly: GCA_001517045.1. Lineage (NCBI taxonomy): Eukaryota > Viridiplantae > Streptophyta > Pinopsida > Pinales > Pinaceae > Pseudotsuga > Pseudotsuga menziesii. The sequence goes on along the minus strand of LPNX010020613.1, from coordinate 37,582 downwards.
ATATACCATGAAAAAATTATGAATAAAACCCCTGAAATATATATCCATAGCTCTCTAGAATGTAGCCCCTGCATTTATCATCCCGAAATTCATTATCTTGTAAGAGAAGGTTTCCCAAGGGGTCTAAAAGGTTGTTTTAAGCTGATCATTAGGGGCAACCAGGACTTGGTTATACCTTGAAAATCTGTCAAGGAGTGAAAACATATCAGACCTGGCTACCTGTTATACACCTGAGTGGCACCTCTCCGTCCGAGTGCTGATATCCCTCATGTCGGCACACAAAACGACACTTATGGATAGAGGTTTGCCCTTAACACTATAGCTTGGCTTGTCATGAAATACATTCTACCTTTATCCAGCTAGTTACTTTTCCATTTAACCACTTTGGGATGTATTCGCGACTCTCATTATTGACAACTCGCGAGTCATTCGCGAGTCTCCTTCACAGCAAGTCGCGAATTCTTGTATTTGCAGGTTGTGCTTGTACAGAGTCGCGATTCATTCGCGGGTATGTATAGAGCAACCCGCGAATGACTCGCGACTCTGTACAAGCACAACCTATGAATACAAGAATTCGCGACTTGCTGTGAAGGAGACTCGCGAATGACTCACGAGTTTTCAATAATGAGAGTCGTGAATACATCCCAAAGTGGTTAAATGGCAAAGTAACTAGCTGGATAAAGGTAGAATGTATTTCATGACAATCCAAGCTATAGTGTTAAGGGCAAACATCTATCCATAAGTGTCCTTTTGTGTGCCGACATGAGGGATATCAACACTCGGACGAAGAGGTGCCACTCAGGTGTATAACACTACCTTCTGTAGGATCTCCTCCATGGGAAGAATAGGGTAATTATCATTTTCGGAAGCTCTGTTTAAGTTTCTAAAATCGACACAAAGCCTAATTTCCCCATTCTTCTTTCGAATGGGTACCAAGTTGGAAATCCACTGCATATGTCTAACTGGGAATATGATTCACGTTGTGAGTAACTTATTGAGCTCTTTCTTTACAGAAGGTTCCAAGTTGGGATGCATCTTCCTCAACTTCAGTTGGTAAGGTCTTACTTCTGGTTTCATTGGGATATTAGGATGCATGATAGTGGTATCAAATGATATGAGTTCATCGTATGTCCATGCAAATACATATTTTAACTCTTTGCATAGCTTGATAAAATTTCTCCTCTCTTCACTAGAGCAATCAACTCCAAGGTTGATGAAGCAAGGATTATTTTCAGTGCCCAAGTTGACAGGTTCATAATTTAGAGATGAACTTTGGGTCTTACAGTTCGTCGTATGCTTGAACTTGTCTTGTAGGTTGTAAAATATTTCTAAGTTGATAACTGATTTCGGGATGATATTGGAAATATCAGACAAGTATTTATCATGTTCAACCTCATCGATTTCCATACCTTGAAAGGTGTCCTGGGCTAAAAGAAATTCCAATATTTGCTTATCATCGTCAAATACTTTCCAATTCGTCACATTGTCCAGAATGGAAGGCATGTACATCAACTCAATTGAAAATTTTTCTGGGGACAAACCTTCTAGTGGAATCAACCTAGATGAAATATTCAAATTAGAGGAAATTTCAACTCAAAATGGGCCTCCTAAGGAAAATTAATAAAATAATAGTTAAAATAATAAAATAATATTTATTAATTTTGAAGGAAGAAAAGAAAAAACTACTTTTTTTTGTTTGTATTTTCGGCATATCTCCCTATCTTTTCACTCAAATTTCGATCGAGAGAGCTCGTTGGATGCAGAATTTAATTCTGCATCCAACGAGTACCCACTCGACATACTTTTGATGGGACTTGCTACCCGAAAACAAGAAATACCTAAAAAAATGTGATGATGACATCATCATCACATTTGTTTTCAGGTATTTCTTTTTTTTTGGGTAGCGGGGCCCATCAAAAGTATGTCGAGTGGGTACTTGTTAGATGCGTAATTTAATTCCGCATCCAACAAGCTCTCCCGATCAAAATTTGAGTGAAAACACAGGGATATATGCCAAAAATACAAACAAAAAAAGTAGTTTTTTTTTATGATCCCTGTCCTCAAATTTATATTAAAAAATTGTTTAAGAGGTGCTCCCTTTCTTAATTTTAAATCATTTTTCTTGGCTAATACATGATCATATGGAATTTGTATTATTTTTGGAAGGCCCATTTTAAATTGAAATTTCCTATAATGGGCCAAAAGATCAACATCAAAATTATATGATCTAATTTGGTATCCCTCTCTAAATAAGAGCGTGTTTTAACCTTACAAGATTTTCTCTTAGTTTTATTTATGCATGTTGTAGAGAGTATATTATTGAGTGCATTAAAATATCCATATGGATTCCTCTTCAGCTATGATCCTGACTCCCTTCAACTATCATGAATGGAAATCAAAATTGGCAGTCTATTCTGTAGTAAGGTACTCTACAAAGTTTCTATGGCTTTAGAAAATGAACCAAATTCTATTGTTCAGGAAGCTAAGTGGCATAATAGGTTGGATGAAGCCTATGAATTTATTTTCCTCTCTATATCCCCTGATATACTCTTTCATATATATTTTTTGACCACTCCAAACCAATACCAAACTTGAGACTCTATTTAGAGTTCAAGATGAGTTAAGAACACATGAGTTGGTGATTGATTTATTCTCAATGAGTCCAATTAGTTTCAATTCTATTGAGGATTTATTCATCAAAATTCAAGTCACGTGTTCTAATTCACAAGAATTATGGGATCAAGAATAAATATGATCAATTAATCCTTTCCATTCTATCAAAATTGGGTCCTGAATACTTAGTTTTTGTGTCTACTTTTCATGCTACTAGGTTTGTTGTTTCAAATTGAAAAATACTTTGTTTGCGTACTTTCTTTGATTCACTAATATAAGAGAAAGATAAATTGCTCCATATGGGAGATCTTAAATATTCCAAGGTCAAGGATCGTGCTCTCATTGTTCAAGGAAAAAATAATACCAAATATAAAGAGAATAAAATTGTGAAAGAGAAGAAGCTAAAGTTAGAAATTGACTAGTCCATCATTTAGCGGTTGTTGGGATTCAGTCTTGGTGAGAAAAATATGTTTTTATTCATCTCTTATCTTGAAACTATTTCCATGATATTCTTGATGTATTTGTATTAGTGTTTTTGTTCTTATTCATCATATTTACAGAGGTTGTCTTATTCTTGTTTATGTCTATAACCTTCTTTGTGTGGAAGATGTTTTGACATTTTCCAGGGACATGGATCTCTAGTATGGTAATGGTGACATGAAGAATTAAACCTATCGTTAGGTCTTAAGTGATATCATTGTTTTATTTGATCATTTTTTTTCTCAATATTCTAACATGATCTCACTCTTCTAATAATGATAATTATATGTGTTATCTTGCGATCATTATTTTCTCTATTTATATGTTATTGCTAAAATTTGTGTAAAATCAATTTCATAGTTTTTATAAGAAATCTCTTTGTGGTCATTATATACTCTTGCTAATTAATTTCTTGAGTAAAATCAATTTTTTGAATCTATGTGATATCATGGGTTGATCATAATTTGCTTTATGTTGATCACGTTAAATAGTTTTATCTATTTTCATATATATGATGTCATGTTTATTTCGATCATCTTTTAGTAAATGTTTATATGGATTTGAACAATCTTATAATCTTGAAATATTTGTCATGGGAACCTTTTTCTTGTTGCATTGATATTTATATTCTTATGATTGCAGAGGTTGTCTTGTTCCTATTTGTCTCTAATGTTCCTATATGGAAACATTGAAATTTTTAGGGCATTCATTTGTTGCATATTAACATGGTGTTAACAAGAAATAAACATGTTCTTAAGATTAGTTGCTTGATGACTATATGTTTTCATATAATTAAGGGATATATTGGATCATTATTCTATATTGATATCTATTATGCTCACTCATGTTTATGCTCCTCTATTTATTATATCACATCATGTCCTTTTTCTTGATAATATTTTGCTCAAAATTTATATGGTCTTACATAGAAGCAATTCTTATTGTTTATATGTTCTTGAGCAATGTCGTTTTATCACCTCTTATGATTTTTGGGCTTTTCATGTTCATTATATGCTTTACTCTTGGAAGTTCCTTTGTGCATATTAGCTATCTATGTTGTGGGAGAGTTTGCTTCTTATATTCCTTTATTGTTTAAGCATATGATGGTTGCAGATCTTTGGTTTTTGAACATTTTCCTCTTTTCAACTTATCCTTGACTGCAACAAAGATGGTTGATGTTCAGAAGGAATGTAATGCTGGATTTTATCATATTATATCACAATATTCTAGTAATGTTGTATGATGGACATCCTTCTTCCATTGTTTATGCATCTTTTAGTTGTGTTGTGAAAACTGTCTGCTTGGATCATGTATTGATGGAAAGACCATTCGGGTATTGCATTCGCAATGTAATATTTAGTAAGATCTCTCTGAAGACTATTTTGATGTATGGATCCAAGGTTCTTCTCTTCGTCATATAGTCTATTGCAGAGTTCTTTCAACTATCAGTTGAGTTACAGGTTGTGATGATTATTCATCTGCATGTTCTATTGTATTGACCATACACTGTTGTGTTATGCAAACATTCATCATACAAATTGGTTCGAATGTAGTTTCATGAGAAGTGGATGTTGTCTTCATCAAGCCCAAGAGGTGAAGTGTGTTTTTTGTTTGCATCGTATGGAGCATTCTGGAATTTATCATCAAGGTGGATGTTGGTGTGTTTCCACATTCCTTCCATTTGTATTCTTCTCCCAAACATCATTAAGGCGGAATTCTAGAGCATGTAATGATGACTTATGTGGTATATTGGAAAAATATCATTTAAAGGTTCATAAAATATCTCTAATATTATAAAATAGAGTAATATCACATGCATCATTCTAATTAAATCCTTTGTAACCATTCTCTATATAAAGTGGTGGAAATTCATTTACCCCACATGTGTTATGGGATGTATTGTAATCCAAATATCTTGGTATATAAGAGAGGTGAAGAAGACCCTTTTGGGTATGTGTTGATTGTAGTTCGTCACACATCACATGTTATGTATGTCATTTGTACACACATGATTATGACATTATTAGGTGGTGGAGATTGATGTGATGCATATGTGAGGATTCCATGTAATCCTGGATATCTATTTTCATAATAATGGAAGATTCAACACTTCCTGTGGACGTAGCCCATATTGGGTGAAGCGCGCATATCAATGTTTTCTTGTTGTTTTCTTTTCTCCAATTTTATTTCATGCTCTATGTTGCTTGGTAAACCGAAGGATGGACTAGTAATTCTTTTCATATTTTATATTGTGTTATGATATTATTTCATATGTTCACAATATTTGAACATGATATTAGAGAAGGTTTCTATAATCTACCTTCTTCGGTAATTTTGTTTATTTTTTATTTTCAAGCAACATATGTTCATGATTTTACTTAGGATTTTTATTTTTTTTGTGGTTTTGTGACCCAATCTATAATATCCATGTGGTAGTTTTATATATTTGGGATTTATTCTACATATTTGAATTTTTTCTTTGAAACCCTAATCTTTGTGGAGAAGTGTTTAATGTAAAATTGAGCGGAGAATTTAAAAAATTATTAACAATTTATGTGTACTTTTTAAGAAATAATTTGGAGATATGAGTTCCTCTCACAAAAATGCTCAATTTAAAGAAAAAAATCGCTTTATTTTGTGTTCGGAAAGCAAAGATATCGCTGATTTAAAATGAGTTATTTTTCATAATTTTTCCGTACGGATGGAAATATTGTAGAGCGAATATATTTTGATTGAGTGCCCAGATTTATGTTCATGATTACGTTGGTGAATGCATAATGACTTATCGGGGCATGTAGCATATATTATGTTTGTCATCATGTAAATATGCATCTTTAATTAAAATGAACTAGACCAGCTACGATTGCGGCAACTAAATTGAGAAGGGGCATGATTTTCACAAGGATAAGGGTGGGGGAAATGTCAAACCTTGGGCAATGGGGGAAAAAGCCATGTGTCATATTTCCTTGTTTTACTCCAACCACCACCATTAAAATCTATGTTGTTAGTTGGGGCAGTTATGGCTGAGAGTGGAGTGTGGCAAGACTGTCAGTCCTTTCCCACACGCACACTCCACCCATAGTTGAATTCACAATGGCAAAAGAAAACCACCATCAGCACTCCCGTGAACTATACTACTCTCTCCACGATGGTGAAAAAACATTCATGCACTTCTGAGCACTGTGTGTTATCTCCATTGTCTGTTCATGCCTCACGGGAGTCTGGTTGTTCCCACGCACAAGCTTCTTTCCCGTTTTGGTCTCACGCAGCCAGGAGTGAGGATTCGTCTCCATTGTCATTCACATTGTTCCCCAGCGAGGAATCGGGTGTGTTCTTGGCCTGCATTTGTAATTGGGTGTAAATATTCTCTCAGGCTCTGTGTTCTGCGTTGTTGTTACTCACATGGCAAGCTGGGAGCCATTCAGGCATTTTCACCCATGATTTTCCCTGTGGAGATCCATTTACGCTCAGGGACTGTGTTGCGGTTTGTGTAATTATTTTCCTCTTACTTAGTTGTCCAGGACGGATTTTTGTCTTTCCTCATGTTGTGATTGTGATTGCTGTTGTGTTTGGGACTGTTGTAATTCGCTTGGGAGTCGTTTTGGCCACGATAGGGCCAAGAACAACTCAGGAGTCATTTTTCCCTGTTAATCAGTAACAGTTGATTGATTGCATGTGTGCAATGGTTGGTCTTAAGACTGTGTTGGGAGCAGGGATGGGGATTGGTTTGCTTGATAAACCTAGTGTCTAGAAACCACACAGGCAGAGCTAGAGGGCTAGATTTCTTCTCCACAACCCCTGAATAGCACTGGAAGGGAATTCAGGGCCTGAGGGACTTTGTAGCAGAGAAGGGACTGATTCCTTGTGTTGGGTATGTGTGGGTGTCTTAGAAGTTAGCCTAGTTCTGGTGTAGGCATTTCTAGCTTTGTAATGAGCTCACTAGCTTAGCATTTAGCCTTTCCCAACTCCTTCATGGCCTGATAAACTTGACCATGTTGGCTTGGCTGTCTTGTTGATGGCCTGATAAACCCAAGTGTGTTGGCTTGGCTGTGTTTTGTGTATCCTTGGCTATGTGTAAGCCTACTTGTTCCCTTATTCCTTGGAGAATCATGCCCAGCTCGGGGGTGACAGCATTGCTGAGAAATTAAGGAGCACGCTGGCCTATGGTTGGGTGGAACGTTGCAGTGATGTAGCTGGCTGCAGAATGAGTTCTTCATAAGATAAGTGATCTTGCCCATTTTACTTTTGCAATCATAATTTCTATTAATGAATGTGATGAACATGTTGAATGCTTGTAGGAACGTATGTTTCCTTCCGTTGTGTATGATAAATAATTGCATTTGTGTATGTTCCACTTCCATGCATCTTGTTTTTAGCATTCTGTTTCCGCATTTTTATGAATTCGTATTCTCATGGGGCTGGTATCCTGGATGGTTAACGCCATCGTAGCGTCCTCTTCGCCGGTCAAAGGGTCAGGGACGCTACAGTGTGGTGTTAGAGCTCATGTTGCAGTATGGGCCTGAATGGCCCACGAAGATGTAGTGACAGAGGTAAGATTTCTTTATGCCCAACAACAATCAGAAGTTTATGACAGAAAACGTCCACAATTGCCTAAGTTTTTGAACTGTCGGTTCATTGGAACACTTAGTGGAACGCACTTCCGATGTACCAGAGGAGCTAGGCAGAAGCATAACCGATGGATGACATTTTGAAGGAAAATTGCAGAAATTTTTTCTAAGTGTTCGATGTCCATCGGTAGAAAGTAGTTGAATGAGCACCCACCATTGAAAATGGCTAGACAACTACGCGTCCGATGGGTAAGGCCTCCGACCGCCGATGCCGTCAAGAAAGTTTAAAATTTTTCTAAGTAATGAAAACGTAGACCATCGGAAGTAGATAGTGTTTGGTGTGCCGCCGTTTCGGAAGCCTAGAGCACTAGCCTTCCAATGAGAAAAGACTGCAGATACCGATCAAGTTATGCCACAGTAGATTGGGCCGCTGACCGGGAGAAGATCAAAGATGATGGGTCATCATTGTGGCTATTGATGGAACTATTTTGCCGACAAAAAGAAGAGAATTGATCGGATCAAGCGGCGAAAGGGAAAATTTTGAAATTTTTTCTAAGTCCGGGAATCATCGGCCATCGGGAATGGTTAGTGGATAGAGCCTCCGACAGCCGATGAGTTATGGTCCGCGGAACTTGCAGTGGAATCACTACCCACCGTTGTGGGTGTTTAGTGAACTATCCTCCAGATGAATAGTGCACCCGACCGCCGATGAACAGTGGAGGAAGTTAGTTGTTTGGACTGCCGAAACATCGGAATAATAGTCAAAATGAGACCCAATCCTGCACAAGGAAATTTGGTGTTTTTCAAGTGGGATTTCCTAGCGAATTTCGACTATTTTTCAGTGGGATTTTCCGCTGTTTTTTAGTGAATTTTCAGGGTTGAAAGGGAGAAAGTGGCAGCGATCTTATGCGCCAAATTGCGCAAAAACCAATTCTATGTCTGGGAAAACTTGTAATTTTATAATTTTTTCAGGAGAAGGTAAGTGATTCTAATTTATATCAATATTATGCATCTAACAGTTGTGTTACTAATACGTTTGTAGAATCATAGTCACCTTCGAGGGCAGTATTTTAGGTAGTGCATTTTGGTAAGTAAGTGGTGGTTCAGTTATGAGAAACCATGATGAATATGATGCTCGAGATTCTTATGAGCATGCCCGAGATGCCATGGGAGAAAATGTCCGTAATAGAAATGATGACATAGAGTCTAATGGAAGGAGATTCCAAGAGACACCGTCAGACGTTGCAGCCACCATGAGAATCTTGATCAAAGCCCAGGAAGAGTAGCATTAGTTGAATGCTGCAATGTTACATAGTTTGACAGACTTACATAGAAAGATAGACTCTAGATGAGGTACAACAAGACCAGAAGGTAGTAAGAGTAGTACTAGGAGAAGGAGAAGGACTTCTAGTGGATCATCTGATTCCGCAGAATCCAATGGGGATTCAAGTTCTTCTTCTCGAAAAAGAAAAAGAAAGAGACACCAGAGGGATTGATCTCAAGATGAATTTAAGAAAGCTAAACCTCCTACATTTGATGGTGAGGTAAAGACTAGACAAGAGGCTGAAGCTTGGATTCTTGGGATAAAGAAGTACTTTCAAGTGCATGATTATTCAGGAAACATGAAGGCAAGAGTTTCCATATTCAATATGAATGGAAGAGCATCCATTTGGTGGGAACACTTCAAGCAAGTAAAGAGGATCAGTGAAAGGAGACTTAAGTGGAAACAGCTCAAGAAGTATTTAAAGCAGAAATACCTCTCTGATAGGTATTATGATGACAAGATTAAGGAGTTCCATGAGCTGAGATTGGGACAGCAGGCCATGGAAGAGTATGCGAATAAGTTTTTGGAGCTGTTGAGGTATGTCCGGTACATCAAAGATGAAAAAGTGAAGGTCCGGCATTTCCTGAGTGGATTACCTCAGTCATACAAAGATAGAATTGAGTTTTATGAACCTAGAAGTCTTGAAGAATCTATAAGGAAGGGTAAGTATTGCTATGAGAAAAGCAAAGGTAAACCTGATTACCATAAGGCATGCAAGGACAGGAAGAATGAGAAGTTTGACTAGAGAAAGAAAGGTTTCAAACCTCCTAACTTCAGGAATCAGCAGAAGCATCCATCCCAAGCTGCGAGTAAACCAGTTGGAGTGATAGGAGAAAATCCTAAGGATCCACAACAGAATAGAGGGCCACTTCAATGTTGGAAATATGGAGGACCCCACATGCGCAGAAATTGTCCACTCGAGAATGAGAGTGCAAGGCCAGCTTATAACATTCAAGAAGCAGAAATAGTGGGTCAAGTAGTAAGGGAAATCCCTAGGATCTATGCAGCACTGGAAGACTACCAGGAAGATCACCAGTCAACTGTGGTTGAAGTAGTAGGTAAGATGGTTGAACAATCTATTTCTATTTTGATTGACCCTGGTTCTACTCACAGTTACATTACTTCTAGAGTAGTGGAGATTTGTGCTTTTAAGAAAGTAAAGCATAAGAAGTCTTGGTTAGTTCAGCTAGCCACTGGAACTAAGCGAAAGGTCAGTGAAGTGGTAGAGAAATGTCCATTGGTCATGAATGGATTGGTCACGTGTGTAGATTTGAATTTTCTACTGCTTGGATCCTATGATGTTCTCATTGGAATGGATTGGTTAGAAGCTCACAGGGTGAAGCTTGACGGTTATAATAAGACTTTTAAATGCATGAATGAAGAAGGGAACCTAGCAATTGTGAAAGGTATCCCAAAGGTGATTTCAGTATGGTAGGTTTTAGCAATGCAGTTAAAGAAGTTCTATAGGAAGGGTTTCCAGTTGTATGCAGCTCATATTTTGGAGACATTAGGAGATGAAACTCCTAGGTTGGAGGACTATCAGGTGTTACAGGAATTCCGGGATGTGTTTCCTGATGAGATTCTAGGGCTTCCTCCAAAGAGGGACATTGACTTCACAATTGAACTTGTGCCAGGAGCAGCACCAGTGTCCAAGGCACCCTATAGGATGAGTACGCCGGAGATGCTAGAATTGAAGATGCAACTACAAGAGTTGTTGGAAAGGAAGTATATCGGGCCAAGTGTGTCTCCTTGGGGAGCACTGGTTCTGTTTGTAAAGAAGAAAGATGGTACACTTAGATTGTGTATTGATTACAGACAATTGAACAAGGTTACTGTGAAGAATAAATATCCTTTGCCTAGGATTGATAACCTCTTTGATCAAATGAGAGGAGCAAAGGTATTTTCCAAGATTGACTTGAGGTCTGGTTACCATCAAGTGAGAATCAAGGACGAAGAAGTTCATAAGACAGCCTTCAGGACAAGGTATGGACATTATGAGTTTGTAGTGGTACCATTTGGTCTCACAAATGCACCCGCTACATTTATGTGCCTTATGAGCAGTGTCTTCAGTAGATATTTGGACAAGTTTGTTCTTGTTTTCCTTGATTACATTCTTGTTTATTCTAAGAATGAGAAAGAGCATGAAGAGCATTTGAGGTTGACATTGAAATTGCTCAAGGAGGATCAGCTGTATGCAAAACTGAGCAAGTGTGACTTCTATAGAGATAGAATTCAGTATTTGGGTCACATTATCTCAGAGGAGGGTATATCTATGGACCCTGAAAAGATTGAAGCCATTATGAATTGGCCTACTCCAAGAAATGTGACAGATGTAAGATCTTTTATGGGACTTGCAGGATACTATAGGAGATTCATTGAGGGATTCTCCAGAGTTTCACATGCCATCATTTCTTTGCAAAAGAAGGGGATGAAGTTCAAATGGACATCGAGGTGTGAAGAAAGCTTCTAGCAGTTGAAGAATCTTCTCACCAGTGCACCAATATTGAAGGTTGTAGATCCGGAGAAAGACTTTGTGGTGTGTACCAATGCATGTGGACAAGGGCTTGGAGGAGTCCTTATGCAAGACAACCACGTGATATGCTATGAGTCAAGAAAGCTGAAGGAGCATGAGAAGAACTATGCCACTCATGATTTAGAGCTTGCAGCCATAGTACATGCTCTTAAGATGTGGAGGCATTACTTGATGGGTAGAAGATTTAAGCTCAGAACAAACCATTGTGGTCTGAAGTATTTGTTTGATCAGCCTACTCTGAATGCTAGGCAAGCAAGATGGCTAGAATTTCTATGTGAGTTTGATTTTGAAATCAAGCACATAAAGGGAAAGGAAAATAAGGTAGCTGATGCACTCAGCATGAAGGTGCAGGAAATGCATGTGGCATCTCTTAGTAGTTGCCAATCAGATTTGAGGCAGTAGATTGTTAGTCATGCTGCTGGAGATGAATTGTATGAGCAGGTAAAAGGAAAATTACAACAACAAAGTCTTGAGAAGAGGTATGAGGGATATAAATTGGACGAAGATGAACTTCTCACTTATAAAGTTAGAATTTATATTCCAAATGTAGCATATTTGAGGAGAGTTGTCATGGATGAAATCCATCAAGCTCCGTATTCTAGTCACCCAGGATATCAAAAGACAATCACTATAGCCAGGAAGCAGTACTTTTGGCCAGGAATGAAAAGGGATAGGTCTGAGTACATTTCGAGGTGTATGAAATGTCAATAGGTAAAGGTTGAGCATCAACATTCGGCAGGTTTGTTGCAGCCTTTGCCAGTTCTGGAATGGAAATGGGAAGTTATTTCCATGGATTTTATTACAGTATTTCCGATGACTTGGAGACAACATGATTCCATCATGGTTGTGGTGGACAAGTTGACTAAGGAAGCACATTTTATACCGGTTAAGTCTACGCATAAGACTGATGACATTGCAAAGATATTCATGAAGGAGATTTTCAAATTGCATGGATTGCCAAAGGCAATAGTCTTTGACAGAGATGTCAAGTTCACTTCCAACTTTTGGAAGGGGTTGTTTGCATATTTGGGTACAAAGATAAACTTCAGCACTGCATACCATCCTCAAACAGATGGGAAGACAGAAAGAGTTAATCAGGTGCTTGAAGATATGCTTCACATGTACATGATGGACAAACCAACCAAGTGGGAAGATTACTTACACTTGGTAGAGTTTGCTTACAAAAATGGACAGCAGGCATTCTTGGGGATGAGTCTGTATGAAGATTTGTATGGAAGAAGGTGTAGGACACCTATGACTTGGGATAACCCAGTGAACAGGATTGTGCTTGGGCCATAATTGCTCAAGGAAATGGAGCAAGAGGTTGTAAAGATCAGGCAGAATCTGAAAGCAGCACAGGACAGACAGAAAATCTATGCAGATCATGTTTACCTCTGAGTGAGGGCAAGGAAGAGTTCCTTGAAGCTTGGAAGTTGTGCCAAGTTGTCACCTAGATACTGCCATCCATTTGAAGTCCTTGAAAGAATAGGGCCAGTTGCATATAGACTTGCATTGCCTGCTAGCACTAGAGCTCATAATGTTTTTCATGTTTCTTTGCTTAAGAGATATGTACATGATCCTAACCATCTGATAAATTGGGATGTGATTCATGTGGAACCCGAGGGAGAGTTCTGAATCGAGCCAATGCGCATCCTCGACAGGAAGGTCACAATGCTCTGGATCGGGCCATAGGGTAGGTAAAGCTGCAATGGGAGCACTATGGACCTGAAGAGGCTACATGGGATCTGGAGGATGCCATGCGATTGGCACATCCATTTTTGTTCAATTTTGTGGAACACTGAGGCGATACCAGTGTAGCATTTTGTTCAATTTTGTAAAGCATTGAGGACAGTGCTATTGAAGGGGGAGGGGAATGTAACACCCTAGTTTTGACCCCATTGCATTAGATGTATATGATGTATATATTGTAGATTATCATGGTGCAGAGCTAAAGGCCAAGGCCCCACTATTGATTGGTTATGCTATGTTTCAGATTTAAATTTCCACCGATGGTATATCGGCACATGCAGCATATGTTAAGTTTGTCATCATGTAAATATGCATCTTTAATTAAAATGAACCCAACCAACTACGATCGTGGCAACTAAATTGAGAAGGGGCATGATTTTCACAAGGATAAGGGTGGGGGAAATGTCAAACCTTGGGCAATGGGGGAAAAAGCCATGTGTCATATTTCCTTGTTTTAATCCGACCACCACCATCAAAATCTATGCTGTTAGTTGGGGCAGTTATGGCTGAGAATGGAGTGTGGCAGGACTGTCAGTCCTTACCCACATGCACACTCCACCCACGGTTGACTTCACAATGGAAAAAGAAAACCATCGCCATCACTCTTATGAACTATACTACTCTCTCCACGATGGTGGAAAAACATTCACGCACTTCCGACCACTGTGTGTTATCTCCATTGTTTGTTCATGCCTCATGGAGTCTGTTTGTTCCCACACACAGGCTTCTTTCCCATTTTGGTCTCACGCAGCCAGGAGTGAGGAGTCGTCTCCATTGTCATTCACATTGTTCCCTAGTGAGGAATCGGGTGTGTTCTTGGCCCGCATTTGGAATTGGGTGTAAATATTCTCTCATGCTCTGTGTTCTGCGTTGTTGTTACTCACGCAGCAAGCTAGGAGCCATTCAGGCACTGTCACCCATGATTTTCCCTATGGAGAGCCATTTACGCTTAGGGATTGTGTTGTGGTTTGTGTAATTATTTTCCGCTTGCTTAGTTGTCTAGGACGGATTGTTGTCTTTCCTCATGTTGTGATTGCATTTGCTGTTGCATTTGGGACTATTGTAATTCACTTGGGAGTCATTTTGGACACGATAGGTCCAAGAACGACTCAGGAGTCCATTTTCCCTGTTAAGCTGTAATAGCTGATTGATTGCATGTGTGCAATGGTTGGTCTTCAGACTGTGTTGGGAGAAGGGATGGGGGCTTGGTTTGCTTGATAAACCTGGTGTCTGGAAGCCACACAGGAAGAGCTAGAGGGATAGATTTCTTCTCCACAACCCCTAAATAGCACTGGAAGGGAATGCAGGGCCTGAGGGACTATGTAGCAGAGAAGGGACTGATTCCTTGTGTTGGGTGTGTGTGGGTGTCTTAGAAGTCAGGCTAGTTCTGGTGTAGGCATTCCTAGCTTTGTAATGAGCTCACTAGCTTAGCATTTAGCCTTTCCCAACTCCTTAATGGCTTGATAAACCTGACCATGTTGGCTTGGCTGTCTTGTTGATGGCCTTATAAACCCAACTATATTGGCTTGGCTGTGTTTTGTGTATCCTTGGCTATGTGTAAGCCTGCTTGTTCCCTTATTCCTTGGAGAATCATGCCCAGCTCAGGGGTGGCAGCATTGCTTAGAAATTAAGGAGCACGCTGGCCTATGGTTGGGTGGAACGTTGCAGTGACGTAGCTGGTTGCAGAACGAGTTCTTCACAAGATAAGTGATCTTTCCCATTTTACTTCTGCAATCATAATTTCTATTAATGAATGTGATTAACATGTTGAATGCTTGTAGGAACGAATGTTTTCTTCCGCTGTGTATGATAAATAATTGCATATATGTACATTACACTTCCATGCATCTTGTTTTTAGCATTCTGTTTCCTCATTTTTATGAATTCGCATTCTCATGGGGCTGGTAGCCTGGATGGTTAATGCCATGGTAGCGTCCTCTTCACCAGTCAAAGGGTCGGGGATGCTACACTATGGTTTAAAAGGAATGGGGTAAAACCAAAGGTGGTCTTATAGATCTCTCCGTTATCACTTAAGTGGTGTCAGGATAGATTAGGTGGATCTTCCACAGCCGACGAGACAGAAGGGAAACTAGTGCTAGTGATCATGTAAATGGTATTGGTTGTGGTTTTTGTGGCCTTTCCCGCAGTCTCTATTGGAGGAAAAGGGGAAGGCCTTGAGATAGGAGGAGTCTTTGATGGACTTGGAGGTAGGTGCAACATCATCTCGATTGGATGGACATGATTCAACACATCCTAGGGCCTTAGAGGTAGGGTAGGTGGTTCAAGGTACCACACAAGATCTCCCAGTGTGAAATCCTGTAGATTACAGGTAGCCAAGACAAACTTACTCACGATCTCAGATGGTAGAAAAAGGAAAGGGAAAAGGAAAAGGAAAAGGAAAAGGAAAAGGATCGTGTTGATCGGGAATGAACCCCAATGTTTCCCTGGTAACTGAGGTTGAGGTTGCAGCTGAGGTTGTGGTTGTGGCTTGGGAAACAATGGAAGAGATAGGTCTGATGGACCGTCGGTGATGGTGGAGACAAGAGGGTCTATAAAACTGGACATCATGTAAATGGACATGGTGTCAGAAGGAGGTGGGGGGTGAACTTATTCGATCAGAGTGATCTTAGATTCAATGGAATGTTGTCTAAGGTTGTCTAGAGCCATTCAAAACTCGAAAAAGTCTTGACAGTGGTGAGAATAGTGTCCATACAATCCGCAAAGGGTGCATGCATGGTTTGTTCTCAATGACTTGTTTCTGACTGGCCTGCTTGGGACTTCAACCATGGGAAGGTTTTTCGTTGTATCCATCGAATCTAGGTGTGTGTGGATTATAGGAATTCCAGAGCATTTTTGAGTTGGATGGCCTTGTTCTTTGCAGACAACGCAAGGAGGGATCTGTCGAGGTTCAATGGTAGTTTTCGCATTCTTGCCCCTAGCCCTTTTTGGGTGGGGCGGTGGTTGGTTTTTGCGGGCCACGTGGAGGGTGAGACTCAAATTCAATGGGTTGCATGGGGGTTAAGACTACCTAGGGAATTGGTGGTTGAGCTGGTGGATCAAGATACCACACAGGAACTCCCAATGTAAAGTTGGGTAAGTTCAAGGTGGCCATTACTGGCTTGCTCACGACACCAGGTGGGGGAAAGAGAAAGGGAATTGTGTGGACTGGAGAGGATCCCAGACAATTCCTTGATGGTTGTATGTGGGGATGATATTGTGGTTATGGTTGTGCATAATGTTGCAGATGCGGATGATGTTGCGGTTGCTGCTGATATTGTGGCTGCGGACGGTGTTGTGGTTGCAGTTGGGGCTACGGCTATGGTTTTTGTTTGGGTGCAGCAGTGCTGGATGAGAGCATGCACAAGTCTATAGTCTCATTTGGTGTCAGTGGTGGTGACACTAAGGGGAAAGAATTCATCATGGTGGTATCAACAAACAACCCAGGGCCCACATTCAACAATGGGGAGGCTGGTATGTTGTCAACCATGGTGTTTACTACAAAGATATAATTGGCATGTGTGATCACCCCTTGCAGATCAATGGTATTGATCATAGGGATAACATTGGCAGGTTCCGTTAGCCCTTGAGGATCGTGATAAGTCAGTTGATCAACCATCACAATTTTCCCTTCATGGGGGAACATCATGAGATGGAAGACAGCTGGTGCTACCTCTCTCATGGCGTACATATAACTTCTTTCGAGGAGAAGGTTATAGTCCAATTGAGCATTGACAACCTCTATTTCAATCACAACTATCTTCCTGGCTAATGTGATGGGGACATGGGGGAGGATTCCTTAGGCTTTAGTGGGATGGTCATCATAAGCTTGCAAAGTTGTGGAGGATGGTTGCAGAATTGGGAATCCAAGTTTTTTCCAGACTAGGGTAGACATAACACACATGGATTCTCCCTCATCCACTATGCATAGGTGCATGACCAAATTCTGGATAGACACCGGGATTTGAAAGGAAATGGTTGATGGCATTCGAAATTCTCCATTATCCTTGTTGAATGTGATCAACTTGGAGTCGGAGGGGTCTACGGCCCCAAGGGTGGCTAGTAGGGCTTTCCGCTGCGATGGGAAAGTTTTGAGTACCTCAAGAGCAGACATGGTGGTAGGTGTTTGGTCCAAATCATCCACAATGTTGTAGCTGATAGTATCTCTAGCCGTGGCATTATTGGAAAGTCAGCGTATGGGGTGGCGCAGGAAAGGGGGTAATTGAAGAGGTGCATTGACCGTTTGAATGTAGATGCCACTGATGTGTCAGTGGGTTTGGTGTTGGTTCCATACTAATTTCGTCTGGTTTGTAGATTGACCTCTCCAGTTGTCATAGCTAGCAAGTGGTGGACACCTATTTCTACCATTGGAGGTGCCCCCAAAGCATTGGGATTGGGTTGGGGAGGGGGTGCAGTTGCCACCAATCCTTGGACTGGTAATGGGTTTTGAAGCACCATAGGAGGAGGTCCTTGTGGTGTCGGGTTGGGTTGGGCTTGGTCCGTTGTGTTGGTGGCATGTTGAACCTCATTCTTAATGGCATGCTTAGCGTGACCCATGAAGGGACACTTGAATGTGTAGTGCCCATAGACCTCACAGAGTATGCCTTGTTGGTTTGTATGCAACGGGGCGTTGCGTCTTGGTGCATTTGGTCGTGGAGGATTTTGGGCTAGACGATTTTCCACGGCATTGTTGGGAGGATTTGGTTGTTGACTGCCTCCCTATGGTTGATTGTTTCCTTAGTTTCGGGGTCGGTTATTTCTGGCTTGACCTTGTTGGTTATTGGGGGCTGGCTAGTTGGGATGGTTTTGTTGTGCAAACACCTGTCCCAATGGAGCAAGGGGAGCAGGGGCAGGGGCTTGAACCACTTGCACTGGTGGTGCATAGTAGACTTGGGTGGGTACCGATGCCATGAATGTGGGAATTTTCCCTGCGTATTGTTGTGTTGGCCAAGCCCAGGCCCGAGCCTACTGCGGTGGCGTAGGTTGTGGATAAGAAGTTGTGGTTCCAAACTGGGAAACCATTCTTGCATAGTTCAGAGTTTGGTTTTGGTAGGAAACACTAGCAGTGTTGCTTTGGTTCTGATGGTATTGCAGGTGGTGTCAGACGGTGTTGTGCTTGGTGGGAGACCGAGCCTATGATTCCATCTTCAGCATGGGATACCCCAAGTGCATCCCGGTAGGAGGTACCCGCACAGGGAGCATTTGGAATGACAGTGTAAAGGTACCTAGACTGTGCACAAATCAGATCGAACTGCTGGGATTTCAAGATGGCTTCTTCTTCGAATTGGGGACATTCAGATGCGACATCCTTTGCTATAGGTGGGAGCAAGGTTTTGAGGAACCAATCCAGGAATATCTTGTCATCAAGATGGATCTTACATAGACTATGGTGTCATCGCCACTCATGGATGTGGTCGATTATATGGGTCGCATTATTTTGGTAGAAAGATAACAAGATCTCCACCCCTTCATCATATTTGATGGGGAGTTGGAAATATTGCAGGAACATGAAAGCCAAGGAGTTTAAATCTGGGCACTTGGCTTGTGGTATCTCAATGTACCACTTGGCAGCAGCACCTATGAGGGTGCGTTGGAATAGTCTTATCCTGATCAAAGCATATACAATGCTGTTTGGTGAGCACCATAGATGAAATGTCATGATGTGGTTTTGTGGGCACTCCCCTGCCTTCCCTTCAAGCTTAGGAATGTCTGAGGGAAGTTTGGTTGGCATGGGAGGCCAAAAATTTTGATGGCAGATAGGATCATTTGTTAACCGAGACAAATCAAGCAAGTTGAGATGTGCCATGAAAGGAAGGTTTGACCCCAGGTTGATGTGAGATGGGGCAGCCATGGTGGTGGGGTTTGCAGGTGCATAATGCATCTACATAGCTGGGGGTACTTGTGGCGCCATTGTAGATGGGCTAGTGCCCCCAAGTGTGATGGGAGGGATAGTGTGGGTGGAAGGGCCACTGCCCCCATGTGTGGTGGGAGGGACAATGTGGGTGGAAGGGCCACTACCCCCATGTATGATAGGAGGGGAAGTGTAGGTGGAAGGGCCATTGCCCCCATGAGTTGCAGGTGGGACGGCTTGGGTGGTCAATATGGGTGGTGGAAGATAACTTATAATGGTTTGCATAACCATGCTAGGGCCACCTACAGGGTTGTTGGTGATAGATTGTGGTGTGGACATGGGTCCACTAGCAATTGCTATGCCGAAAAATGGATCCGGGTTGGCACCAACCATGGGGTTTGATAGTGCAATGTGCAGGTCTGGTTCAGACTGATATGGGTCTAAATCTGAATCAGAGGCTATGTGGCCTTCTGATGGTGTGGGAGGTCATCAAGAATGATCTTGACAATGTCGGTTTAATAACCTAAATTGTGGTGGTTCACCTCTTAGGTGTGAGGAAGAGCGTGAGGGATCAATT
This sequence comes from Pseudotsuga menziesii, assembly GCA_001517045.1. Taxonomy (NCBI): domain Eukaryota; kingdom Viridiplantae; phylum Streptophyta; class Pinopsida; order Pinales; family Pinaceae; genus Pseudotsuga; species Pseudotsuga menziesii. The sequence continues at coordinate 17,890 of LPNX010020613.1, read as the reverse complement.
GTGTTAAGTTTGAATGTCAAATTGGTAGTAATGATTATTGGACCCTAGTTTCAATGGATTCCTATTGGCTGTAGGTAGTCACTCGGCCACCAAAACTGCCAGAAGATAGCACCTAGCTTTTTCCTCATGGGCGTGCTACTCAATCGGTGGGGGTCATTGCCCTTTCTGCTTGGCAATTCCTCTCAGCGACCAGCTACTTTGGGGTTCCCGTGGTAATCCTCACAATGAGTTTCTGGGTTGATCTCAAGTACTTCCCACAGTTAAGGAAGTCAGGGACTTATGTCCTCAAAGACTGCATATTTTTCACTTAGTGTAAATTTGTAAATTTTACTGGCTCACTCAGCATCATGAACTGAATTGGGTTAATTTATATGGTGTGTATGTGTTTTGTTTTTCTATTATATGGTGACTGCAAATGGTTTATGAATATTCCACATAGTTCATAATATTGTGGTTGAAAGTAGTCAATAGTAATCAGAAATTGTTTAGTCATGTACCATTTGTAATCCTGAATTGTGACAGCCTGACTAGGTGACTACCTTACACCTATATTCTTCTTCGACCAGGAGAAGGTGTTGGGATTTCAACACAATGGGACTAAGCCCATCCATAGATCGATAGGTCACCTTCCAGATGCAAGGTTGGTCAATAGGGAGGATGCTAAGTGCCGTGAGAAGCCCTCCTTCTCTACCCCCTCTACCTTCCAAGTCACCCATTTTTAGTGGTTTCGAACAATATTGGGTGAACTGCCTATTACTATATGAGTTGTGCCCTTCATCTTATCCCAGAATATCCTGAAGGGTGATGACTGGGAAGAGGAGGAAGGGTTAAGAAATATTGTTGATTTTAAGTGAGTTTTAGTCAAACTATGTTCATTAACCTATTCAGTATTAATTTACACTTTGGTTTACACTCTGTTCTGTAAATGAAATGGACATAAATAGAAATGAAAGCTGAAAAAAAGAAATTTGGATGGACAGAGGCGGCTGAGCTGCACTGACAGTCCTTAATTATTTAAAAACCTAATTCTATGTGACAAATTGCACTTTTTGGGTTAAATGTGGCGAGGGAGTTGCCAAATTTTTCTAGAAACGGGCGAGGGGGTCGCTCAGATTTTGTAGATAGAAGTGGGATATCTTCTAGAAGGGGGTCACACCTTTTGGGGCTAAATAGGTGACCTGGTCGCACCTATGAGGACTAAATGAGTGACCTGGTCCCCTTTTTGGGCCTGATAAGAGCGACCTGCTCTGAAAAGTGACTTTTTTTGGACCCCAAGTCAGATTCGGCTGATAGTAACCTGTATTGTGGCCAAATGGACTCGGATTTGCCTTGTGGAGGCTCAGCAATAACTGAAAATGTAAATAAACAAGAATCTAAGATAGATTTAATAGAAAAATTAACCTAGGGAAAAAAGCTAAACTTGCAAAAATAAAACCCAAGGATCTTGTGGGATTGACCTGGTATGGTCGCCAAATCTGTAGCAAGGATTTCTCCCTTGCTATAGGGTAGGAATGGATACCTTCCATCTATAGGATGGAAGGATAGGTTCCAAGTGGTGAATGTAGAAAAGAAAAGCAGAAACAAAATATGACAGGACTAAAAAATAGCAAAGAAAGAAGAGATGGAAACCCCTCTGCAAACACGGTTAGGTTTTAGCTCCACAACCTGCATACAAATGTTAGAACATAAACTAAAATACCTATAAAACATGTTAAGAAACAAACATACAAAAAAAATGGGTTAGGAAAAATCAAATAAACAACACAAAATAACAAGCTATACCTTCTCTTGATGGAATGGGCCACCATGCCCTAGCTTGGAGAAGCACCTCTCTTGGAAGGGGGAGCTATGGCTCAATGGAAGGATGGAGGAGAGGGAGTGTGGGTGGTTTGAGATACAAAGGGTCTCAAGGCATCCACTTGGGTAGCATAATAGTATGCAAGGGATAAGTGTTTGAGAGTGACCCCCACCCCTCTATTTATAGTTTCTTTAGTGTTCTAAGCCCGTGGTCAGGACTTTAGCCCCTTTTTGTGCTTTTAGCCCCTTTCGCTCAAACTTTAGCTCCTTTTAGGGTTTTAGGCTCCTTTGAGGGGTTTTAGCCCCTAGGAGAGCTATTTAGGATCTTTTTAAGGGTTTTTTATCCCCTTTTCCTGTTTTTAATCCTTCTTGAGGGTGTGGGGGTCAAATGGGATCAAATGAGGGTCATGTATGGATGTCCTTGGGTGGTGTAGGCCATGTAGAGATGAGTGAGGTATTTTTTGGGTTAACAGGAAAGATGGGAAACCCTAGAAGCACAGATTGAATTCCCCATTCTGAGACCCAAAGCAAATGAATCCCCATAGGAACCGGCTGCAGAAGAACCACAAATTGAGGGACTTCTGTACAAAAAATGGTCTATTAAAAGAGGAATTACAATCACTTTGAAAAGAACTAGAAAATTGGAAGGAAGCATGCAGGAAGCAGGTAGAAGGGAAGCTACACAAACTGGTTGACGCTGCATACCAATTAGAAGGATCACCTCCTCCCAAGGATGGTGAGGAGGAAGAAAGAGTGGTATGCCCTATGTGTGGAGAAATCATTAACCAGCCAAGCTACAAAGTCATAGTTCGTGCCTTTGGGACACAACAACCCGTACCTGGAGCTCCCCAAGAGCAACTGCAGCAAAAGGAAGTAGTAGATAAAGAGGGTGCTGATACAAAAGAACCAGCATTTCTGAATATTCTTGTTGAAGTTGCCACTCAATTTGGTACAGATAAACCAGATACTGAAATTATTCCTAATTTCAATGAAAAAGTATGTGATGTGACTCCTAGGGCATAGAACTAATAGAAATGGAACCCCAGTATAAAGATGATGATGAAGTTGAATAGGGTGTTGATACACAAGAACCAGCATCCATGAATATTATCGTTGAAGTTGCCACCCAAATTGGGGTAGATGAACCAGAGGTTGAAAATATTCCTGAATTTAACAAAGAATTCTACGTTATGACTCCTGAACCATCTCAAGACACAAAACTAATAGAAATGGAACCACGGAAGTAGGATTATGATGAAGTTGAACAGGGTGTTGATACACAAGAACCAACATCCCTGAATATTCTCATTGAAGTTCCCACCCAAATTGGGGTAGATGAACCAGAGATTGGAAATATTCCTGAATTTAACGAAGAAGTCTACGTTGTGACTCCTGAACCATCTCAGGACACAAAATTAATAGAAACAGAACCCCAATAGTAGGTAAATGAGGAATTTAACCAAGACGTTGTCACACAAGAACCAACATCCCTATAAACATCTATGGATATTCTGAGGAATCAAGAAGGAATCAATCTTGAAGTGGATATAATTCCTGATTTGGATTTAGGGGAGGATGAAAAAATACAATCAAAATCCTCGGGGGACACTGAAATCCTCAAAGAACAGCTCCATATTGCAGAAGACATGGAAATGACTCTACAACCCCAGCAGCATGAAGAAATATAAGGGCAGGGCTTTGTTACACAAGAACCAACAACCTTGCATCCCCATATCGAAGCTGCAGCTAACAATCAGGAAAATGGGGAGATCAAAATTCAAGAAGAGATTGTTACACAAGATCCAACACCTTCACAATCAACTGTTGAGGTTGCTATAGGAGAACTCCAAGGAGAGGATGATGTTACACAAGAACCAACATCCCTAGAAATTGTTTTAGAGACACCTATGGTTGAAGTTGTTGCAGGAGAAATTCAAGGAAGGGATGTTGTTACACATGAACTAGCACCCCCAGAAGTGATTTTAGAAGTATCTAGGTAGACAGTAAAGGATGTTCAAATTGGAACATCAGATGATAAGGTATGGACTCAGATTCCTCAAAATTTTGTTAATTTTGATTCTGATAATGAAGAACATGCTTAAGATGAAGAAATACTTAGCCTAACAAAATAAATCTCAATCTTGAGAATAGAAGTGAGGAAGTGGAGGAATCAGGTGGAGAGGTATCAAGAAGGGATGGTTTCCCTTGCTGAACATAGAAACACCATCAGAAAATTGAAGGAAAGGTGGGCAGAAGAACTCATGTCCCAGAAATTTCATGGGGAAGAGTTACAGAAGGATCTAAAGGAGCTGAAATAGTTCAAATCTATTCAGGTGGAAAAAGATTAGTTATATACTCTTTCTCAAGAATTATTGGGTACCAAAGTACCATCATCCTCTTACCCTGTGTTTTTATTTGAGTAGTTCATTCGGTTCAAACTGAGGGCTGTAAAAGAAGGGAGACCATATGAAAAAAAGAGCTCAGCTAAATTCCTGGACACATTTATGGAAATTGACTTTGAGGAGCAAAATTTTCTTTGTGAGATTTATTTGCATGAGTTGGTTTGTCCCTTGGATCGCCATTTGAATCCTATCCCTTTCTCAGGTGATGTTCAGCTGAGGGATTTTTCCTCCTTTGTTAGAAATCATGTTCAGTGGGAAATATCCTTCCAAACTTTCTCTCATAATGAGTCCCACTCTAACCTTTGGATTGTAAGCGAACCTCAAAACCCTTGTCTTCTCCTTGCTCGTCATCAGAATGTACTCTCGTGTCCCATACAAACTCAGTAGATAATGAAACTTTAGTAAAAGGTTATCTCTACTTGTGTCAGCCAAATTTCCAAGCATCAACAATTGGATTTGGAAAGTAGCCAGCACATATGGCAAGTTGCCTCTTCAACCCTGAGATATAGAGATCCCTACTATTACAGGAATTTTAAACATGCACTTTCCAGGGTTGAGGGATATTGTTGGATGCATGAAGGAAAGTGGAGTTAATTGGCTGGGACTCAAATTCAAATTTCCTCTCATCTGGTGGCCAACAAAACCATACATGGAATACTTCTCATCAACAAGGGCATAAGAGCAAAGGTGATGGGAATATTGGTTTGTCCATAAGGGATTCCTGGAAAAATAGGGAACACCTGAATTCCCATATAACTTTTCTTCTCTCCATGAATGAAGTCAATTGACAGATTCATATTCATACTAATGGAGGTTGTTGCATGGGGACATGCAACAGGACAGTTGGGGGGAGATGTTGGGCCCAGAAATGACCCCTTTTTGACCACCTTTACCTACCTCTTTTTTCCTCATCCTACTCTATTATGTACACTAAACAATTTTTTTCCTTCACTCGGTCCCTTAATTCATATAGGTATGGTTAATCATTGTCTTACTTTATTAATGCTTAGGATTGTTGTAATCATGGATTTACATCTTGAATTATACTAACATATGATGGTTTTATAAAGATAATTTGAGATGTAAAGGATACAGGTGTAGCGGGCTGAACATGCCAAGATAGGGATGGAAATTCATTGCTAATATGATCGCCATCCATTCCATCATTTCCCAAAGAACGTGGTCCAATGATACTATTCCACGTGAGCTATACAAAGGTAGCTGCAATAGATTCAGAGGCAACAATGTGTTGGTGCTCAAGAATAGATGCAATCCACGGAGTATCTTCTCAATTAATCACGATCGTCATTTTTGGCTCGAGTAATAGCCTTCCTATATTTTATGCTTTCATCTTGCCATGACTGTAACAGCTTATCATAATTGGGGCAGCCTGAAGATCAGAGATCTTCATGGCTACCCGATAATAGTGGGAATATGTTATTATTGTAATTGTATAAATACTGGGAACTATTCCGAGCCAGGGGTTGAAAAATTAATCAAATTTATTGTATAATCTTTGACTGAGGTTGTGTGTTCATCTGCCATTTTAATACAAGGATTTTGATTCTTCATATTTTGGTGTTTTAATGTGTGCTACTTCCAACATCTCTATGTGAAGGCTGGGCTTGCCTTCCCATAGGGATTGCTGAGTTAATTAGCTATTTTATTTATTTTGTTGTGTGGTTTGGATTTTGTGATAAATTCCTTTATTTACAGTATGCTGCAACAGTCATTGATTTGTTGTGTGTTCATTTGAATGATCAGTAATTGCATCCCCTGTAAACTGCAGTGGTGTGGTGTGACAGTTGACTGTGTAGGTTAACTTTCTATTACGCAACTGTGTGATAGTTGTGACAGCCTTGTTCATCCCTAGTTCTTTCAATTGTTGTTTTCTTTAGATCCTTACAGTTTATTCCTTCACATTTATAATTGTACAACTTAATTCCTGTACATTGAATTCTTATATTAAGCCGAATCAAGATACTTGAGATGGATCTTTAGATGGTTTGGTAATTAAGGATTTAACTTTCTACACAATTAATCTAGATGTTTGTTTCCTGAATCTTTTAGAATGGTTTGGTAATTAAGGATTTAACTTTCTGCAAAGGTAATCTAGATGTTTGTTTCCTAAATCTTTTAATTCTAGATTAAGGATTGTAAGAAGGTATTTGTGATTGCATTCTTAAGAAGGTAAGCTAGATTAAGTAGATTATGGGACGAGTTTGGCTGAACAATAAAGTAGGATCATTCAATTATAATATCAACTAGTTAGTGTTTAAGCATATACAGTGCACATTATCCTTAAATAAGAGACTTCCCTGGGTTGACAATTTATATTGAACACTCTATATGTTGGCTTTCATTAACTTACATATAGGGTTCCCAACAATTATTCCTACCCTCACAAGTTATGTAGACTAGAATTTCCTTCAATAAGTGTTTCCATTTTTCCCCAAGTGAGGTTGTGGGAATGCTCTTCTTCCAGACAATTTTCTTATGCTCAGGCTTTAGGTAAGATCTTAACTCTACATTATTTGTGATTGTGGTTTTGAACTAGCTTTCACCAGTCCTTGGGAGCTCTGTTACTTCTGCTATCGGAGCCTCATCTACTTGGAATTCCTCTCTTCTAATCACTACTTTTGAACCATAAAAGGAGAGAGAAAAGGCTTCTGCCACTTGCTGATGGGATCCTTGAATATTTTTGCAGAAATTGTAGTAGACTGAGTCTTTGAAAAGTTGGCATACCTCTAGGTGTGATTCCATGTAGCTAATATCACGCAATTCCTTTCTTAGGGCAGGTCCTCCTCCTCTCTTCATCTTGTTGAATGTTCTTCTATACTTGCAAAATTGAAATTCAAACCCTAGGGAAGGAGATTACAACGTTGGATTCATGGGGCTTTGCTGAGTGAGGCCGCATGCAAGAAATGTGGAATGAATTGAGGAGGGGGTGTTGATTTTGAGGGAGATGACTGGAAATTGTGATTTGAGCAGTGTGGGAGTGTGTTTTGATGAGACCCGTAGCTGTCAAGTACAATAATCATTCAAACTGGAAACCAATGCTTTGTGGTGGCTCAATCATAGACATGGGACGGGTGGAGGGAAGAGAGGGTTAGGGTATGGATAGGTCACTTTAGTTTTATAATGACCTCTCTTACCAACACATGATTTATTGCAGGTCTAGTATTTTTGGCGGTTAATGGCTTGATGGTGGCTCTCTTTTTGTTGAGAGTTGTTGATTGTGATGGATGTGACAACCATTTTACCCATTTTGAGCTTTTGGTTGCTAAATTATCCTTGAATTATATTTTTAAGCTGCCAAAAGTTGGTATTTTCGATGGCTAATGAACGATTGAGATGTTCACCTAAGCCACCGAAAGCTAAACTTTTCTTTTTTATGGAAAAAGTAGAGTACAAGGTGTTCCAATATTCATTAATCACACAAAAACTTTCATAATGTGCCTTGAAATATTCCTTACTACAAAAAATAAATTCTCTGAGTCTGACCTATTTAAGACTAATTTATTTAGGAGATAACAGTACTCACATGCTATAGATTTATAGCTCCCTTCTTTACCATATCCCTTATGTAAAAATATCATATTTATATGTGCTTTGATTTATCATGGAACAAAGGATTCTCTGTCATCTTTATACAAATATGGTTGTCACATAGAATCATTGTAGTATCAAACTCCATGTCAAATAGACTTGACATTAGCTTATGAATCCATATCACTTCACAACTAGCAGAGAAATTTTCTATGTACTCTACTTCATTCATGCTGAGAGAAACACTAGACATTTTATTTCTAAACCATGAGATCATGGTGGATCCTATACAATAAAATCCACCTAAGGTGCTCTTTCTGTCTACGGCACTTCCTGCCCAATCTGAATCCATATTTCCATACATTCTGTAGTCATGATCTCTATCATGGATAGTCTAAAGTCTATCATACCTTTTGGGTACCTCATCACATGCTTTGCATCTATTAGGTGAACCCATCTAGGTTTAACTAGATACTTTCTCAAGGTGTTAAAAATAAAGCATATATCTATCCTTATATTCGTTAGATACATCAACGCCCCAATAATTTGTCTATACTGAGTCACATCCACTAACTCTGATGATTCATCAGATAAAAGCTTTAGGTGTGTGTCCATGGATTTACAATCAAACATATCAAATATTTTCAATATTTAGACTACACACTTTCCCTAGTTCAAAAATATTCCTTCTCTACTTTGCCACACTTCCAGCCCGAGAAAATAGTGCATCAATCCAAGATATTTCATCTCAAATTCTTCATCTAGCCTCTTCTTGCAATTTGCAATTTGTTTCTCATTTCTTGTCAAAAGTAGATCATCCACATACAAAAATAGTATGATAGGTTCATCATCCATAACCTTCATGTAAAGGTTGGGATCACCTTTACTTTTGGTAAAGCCTGATCTTGTCAAGAATCTATTTATTCTTCCATACCAAGCTATAGCAGATTGATTTAGTCCATACAGTTCCTTTTTCAACTTACATACATGAGTCACTATGTCTTCGACTTCAAATCCTTATGGTTGTTCGATGTATACTTCTTCCTCAATCACACCATTCAAGAATGTTTTCTTTACATCCATCTGGTGTAGATCCCACTTCATCATGGAATCAAGTGCCATGATGGTGCTAATGGAAGTGTACCTTGCTACTAGAGAAAATGTCTCTTCCTAATCGATTCCCTCTTTCTAAGAGAATACTTGTCACATACCCCAATTTTGTAAAATAATGTTAATTGTTTTAATTATATTCCCGAGACATTATGTTAATTTTAATGCTAAGTAGGAATTGATGACTCAGCAGAGTCAACAGAAGTGGAATGTAATTCAGAATATTTTATTATTTATAAATAAATTGTGGAGACAATAGCATGGGAGAGCTGTTAAAAAGAGGTTACTGGTCAAACTGGTGGATGGAACTAGGTGGAGGGCAAAAGACAAGTGGCAGCATCCTCAGACACTTCCTAAGTTGCAGGTGGCAACTTCCCTATATTTGGGGTCATGATCCCCCAAGAAAGTGGGATCAACGCAGGTGGCTTATTAAATGACAACTAACCCAAAAAAGACATAGGCAATCTTTTAAAAGTACCCAATGAATAGAGATGAGGCTGCTCAGATATTTTCCAGAGAAGAAACATTCAGGTGGAATGCTATTCAGGAAATTCATTTGGGGGAAAGAGGGAAAAACAGTAAGGAAGTTGTTTTGAGAGGAATGCTACAGTAACTTGATTTATTATAGCTTGTTAGCTGGGAGAACTTACTGATAAGTTTAGATTTAGACTGAGTTTGAAGACTGGTATTGACTATTGATGCACCTAGTTCCAACCAGGGAGACCAGAGCAAGTTCAGGGGTCCTGAGGAGTCGCTGTTTGAATGCTCTCCAGGAGTTGGTAGGGAGGAACGGACTCCCATTGTTGTTTTTGTCCAATGTTTAAGCAGGTTCTGTCACTTAACTGTCTTTGTTTTAATAACTGTGAATGGTTAAATGATATGTTTGTAGGTTATGATATAATATTTAGCTGGTTTAGTGATGTAAATGCTTTAGTTTATCAGTAATAGAATCCTTTGATGAAAAATAAAGACCCACTGTGTTTTTCCTCATCTGGGTTTTTACCAGACCGTACTCCAGCGTAGGGGTAAAATTATAAGAAAGATGGTATGATGATAATGTGGAATAGTAGACTGTTTCTTTATTTATTTCAGAAAAGATATTTCACTGATACTTGTATGATTTTATAGATAAAAATCTTTCCTTGTACAATATTTACTTTCAGTAGTTTTATTATTGAAACAAATAGAAGAATATAATAGTCACACCTGAGTAAGGTTAAACTAGTCTATTCTACTGTTTAAACCTTCCAATTTCTTCCTTCTAGTTTAAAATTATTTAATTGGTTATGTCCAAGTAACAATATTGAAAGTAGAAGTGATTAAATGTGGATTTAATTCTATAATCAAAGCAAACTGGTTTAGATTTTATGTATTGTAGTAATGTAATCTTTTTCATTATTTTCCTTTCTTCTTATTGGATCAATCTCTAACATTATCTAGAACTGTCAACCTATCTTTTATAAATTATAAATGCATGCTACTATATATAATTATACGAGATAGATCCTAAGTAGTGTTATTTGATTTTTATTTATATATGTAAATATCTTAACTCAACAGACAAACTAAATATTAACAGAACCCTATAAAGTAATTGCATAACAGTACAGGAAATAAATAGCAGAATATTATCTTTTTATGTGCTGTAAAATAAACAAAGGATAAACATATGGATATTCTAATACTCTCAATAAAGATAAGATCATATATTATAATAATAAGTATTATTGTTATTTTATAATAATAATCTTCTTCTATGTTATACAAAATAGAAATAATATTATTTTAAACTTAAGGTAATGTCCTTATTGTTTTAATTACAATCCTGAGCTAAATATACTTTCTGTACTACAAGATAACTTGACAATACCTATGAACATCGTTAAAATAAATTAAAAAATATATATAAAGAACCTATATAACTGAAGGGTATAAACCCTATTTCACACTTAACAATTTATACATAACAAGTAACTCAATGAATAACCCAGGTACAGAAACCCTAATAATAACTTCATAAAAGAAAGTATCTATAGAAAACAATCAAATGTATAAACAGTAGTGAGTAAATAGCAGAATGTTCAACTATCGAGCTTAACCCTTATTGTAATATTTAATTAATAACCCCACAGTTACAAAAAGAGCTTTACATTTTAACAAAGAATTTTAGAAGAAGAGGCTGTACTTATTCTTTTACTGTTAAATTAGGGTTTAACCCCATAAACCCAATTTATACAAGTAAAACAACAACTGTGAAGACAAGACAATATTTTACTTACAGCTGTATCATAAATCAATGAAATAAGGTTGTCATAAGCCTGTTTCTTAGTTATTTTTTTTACATAGTTTTGTGAATTAAAAAGTAAATACGGTAATACAAACCAAGAGTTACGGAAAAGAAAAACAGTATAATATCTTATATTATAGACTTAGGGTGCAAAAACCTGTACATTCAAAAATTACAGTAAAGATAAGAAGTCGAGGTCGTAACCTCTTTCATAGTCAGGCTAACAGCCTAGTTTTTTTCTACACAACACTTATTCACAAAAGGAAAACTAATATATACAACCTCGGCCTCAGCCGGAACACCCTCGCATAGCATAGGGGTTTCTTCTACTAAATCCAAGTAACCAACAGTATAACAAGATAAAACTGAAGCTGTAAGGGTTCATGCTTCTTTATGCCAACCCTCGAAAGTTCCAAAGTAACCCCACAAGGAGAAAGAGCCATGGTGTAACCAGGCTTACCAGGACTTGCAGTTGTTGCCCAAACTTTTATACCAAAGGCCACGCAAGAAGGAGAGAAAAGACCTGTAATAACGAAGGGAAACCTTTTTATTAGAACTCTGTAACCTAATTAATGAGCTTGAGGTTAAGAATGAACAATAAAAATCAAAGGAAGAAGTACATTATTCATACATGTTCTTTTAGAGAAGACACGACCACTAGTAACAGCTTTATGACCATCAGCACAAGAAGGTAACCCTACTGCAAGGAGGGAAAAGAAGATTAACACACAGCCATGCTCAAATTGCAAATATAGCAGGATAAACTGTCAAATATCACAGAGGGAGGTGATTATCACAGACAAGGGTTCGGTGCATTCTAGTATGGCGGAGGAAAACATGAGGGAAGAACGGCCAACTAAACACCGACAGCAACGTATGGAACGACACTACTAAGAGGTAGAGAACGAGCCACAACAAAAGGACAAGCTGGAGGATGCCATTGCAGAGGGGAGGCAACGCAAAGGTGTACCAGCACCATCGCAGAGCGACAAGAGCCGAAGGAGAAGGAGGTAATGTAAGTTAGGGTTTGACAAATAGCTCTTATAATAACGCAGCACATGGATGTGGTAATGCCACGATAGCCAGTAAATATTTCAACGAGTAGTGGGTTTGGTGTATAGTTATAATCAACATATCGCTGGAATAATGATTCCCAATCATTCTTTTTAATCAAAGATTATCCATAGTCCTCGTGCAAGATCCATCAAACCCTTACGCTGCATGCAAATGATAAAGTATTCATTATTTTCAACCCTAACTTGGTGATCATCGAAATTATGATAAACCTTATGACTACTCCTCAACATATAAAGTTTGGTGTTTTTTTTAAAAGTATTCCTTAATATGGAACCTTAACCATTGTTTATCCTAGCACATATACGTATGGAGGGTTGTAATGTTATTTAATAATATATAAGAGCAAAAGGGAAATAATAGTTTACCTTGGCGTTGTTTTTATATAAACCTTTTCTCTATATTATATAGTGTCATAGTTCATAAAGGAAGTATAGGGGATAATAGTATAAAGACCATAGAATTACAATAATTCAAGTTAAGTGATCAATTGATCATAATTATGGTTTTACTCCTAACCTTATGATCATCCCTTGCATTTAAAATAACAACTTTATCACTAGGGTAAAAAACATTTTTTTGGAACAAATAGTCTTTTTGTCTAAATTCAAAGCTCAAAGGTTATGAAAGGTATTATAGAGTCATTAAATGATTTATAGCTTTTGTAAGCTAACTTTGTTTATTTGATAGTATAGTTTAGAAGATCATAAAGGAAGATATTAAATGAGAAAGCCATGACATAGGTCCTTTTACTCTTAAATACTTAAATGATTATTTAGAGTGTTTAAAGTAGAACATGTAGTACAAAGTTACAAAAATAAAAGAGAGTAGTAACTACTATATGGAAATAGTGCTTTCTTAAGGTAATATCCTTAATGATAAGTTAGGACTTGGCAAAGAAAGGCCACACTTCACAGTAATACTTAAAACCCCTTATCAGATTTCTTTTGACTTTGTAATGTGTTTGTTTACAAATGGATTCATACTATAGATTTCATAACTCTGCCACTCTTACTTCGTTATAAAGAGTCAGTAAGATACTTTTGATACTTTACAACTGTAATATAAATGAATAAGTTCCATAATCAACAAGAGCATAATTTACTTCTGCTAGAAAGGAGCCAGCTTGAATATACCTTAACAAGCGTTGGAATGGTTTAAGTCTTACTTTCTTATTGAACTTTTTCTCTTACGATGAACTTGTATTAAATACTTCAGAATTGCGAAAAGCAGCACCACAATCTCTTACCTGTAGTCTGTAAAAACAAGTAAACTCTCTGCATTAGCTAGAAACCTAAGCCCAGTTTTGCATGACAGTCTCACCTTGTGGACGAAAAGAAAACAAAGTCAGTAAACTGAAAAGAACTGTTCTACTGCTAAACATAACCAACAGAAAATTTCAGTTAAGGAATGTGCTATTTTATAACTAATTAAATGATTAGTTAAACTACATTTAGGTTAATAATATGCAAATTTTAAAATTTTAAATTTTTCAGAAAATTTGGGGTTTTGACATATGGTATCAGAGCATGGTTCAAATACTAGGCCTTGATGCGGCCCAACTAGTTTCCATAGAATAGTAAAAAAATAATGTACTAACCTATATTTTGTTTTATGTAAAGAATAGAAAATTTATTTTTCTAAATCTAACAGGAAGGTATGGAGAAGCTAGGAGAGTATGCTTAGGAGGAGTCTCCAAACACCGAGATAAGACAATTGTCCAGAGAACCTATGTGAGAAGAGGTAACTGCTCACTCCTCAGAGCTTATGTAGACTATAAAGGATTTGAAGACTGAAATGGAATCAGTCAAGAAGGACAATGAGAGAATTTTGAAGACTCAAGAAGAGTTGAACCAAATTTTGATGGAAAAATTTCAGACTGAAGGGAGGAGCAAAAGATCCGAATCTGAGGAAGCTAGCCATCAGAAAGGATCTAAAAAGATGAAGCTGGCTAAAGCTGAAAGCAGTTCATCACCTAAAGGGTTCAAGGAACAATGAAATTATTACACTACTAGTGATAGTAGTGAGGCTGAGTTGTATGACAGAAAGAAGAAGTACAGACCATATGAAGATATTTCTAGGGAGTTTAAAAAAATAAAGCCCCCAACTTTCAATGGAGAGACTAAAAAAGGGGAGGAAGCAGAGTCCTGGTTATCCGGGATGAGAAGATATTTTCAGATATACAACTATTCAAATCAGTTGAAGGCAAGAATGGCAATTTATAATCTCTCTGGAAAAGAAGACATATGGTGGCAAGATCTGAAAAGAGTCAAGGGGATCAAAGAAACAGAAGTTAATTGGAGTACCTTTAAAAGGTACTTCAAGAAGAAATTTTTGTCCGAAAAATACTATGAATAAAGAGCTAAAGAATTTTATGAATTAAAGTTAGGATCCATGACTATGAAGGATTTAAACAGTAAATTCTTAATCTTGTTGAGGTATGTACCTTATTTAGTCGATGAGAATCCTAAAGTGCAACGGTTTCTCAGTTGTCTGCCATATCACATCAAGGACAAAATCGAGTATGATAACCCAAAGACTCTGGAGGAAGCTATGCGGAATGATAATTTCTATTTTGAACAGAACAAGAAGAAAGAAGGCATAGCTAACTGGAAGGCTAAGAAAAACAACAGTCAGCCTGAGTTCAAGAAAAAGGAATTTATACCGTAGAAGAATTTCAAGAATAATAAGAACATAAATTATTCTAACAGTAAGAACTTCCAGGGAAATAGAAATGGTGCTTCTAATAATTCTAATAATTCAAGTAACTTTAAATGCAAGGAAGCTGCAAACAATCATGGGAATTTCACTAAGAATTTTGAACAAAAGGAGCCTGTTAAGTGCTAGGAATGTAATGGCCTGGACTATGCCTCGGTCTACCCAAATCGGAAAAAGTCAAACAGCAATATTCACACTGTGCAGGATGAAATGAATGTTGGAGAACTTGTAAGGACTATGCCCAGAATAAATGCAGCGTTGGAGAACCACCAAGCTGATTATCAGACTTCCATGGTGGAAGTAGAAGGTATGGTTAACCAAACCCCAGTAACCATTTTAATTGATCCAGGGGCTAGTCTTAGTTACATTTCACCTCAGATAGTGGAAAAGTGTAAATTGATTGTTGAAAAGTTTGATAGTTCCTGGTTAGTTCAATTAGCCACAGGGGAAAAAAGGAAAGTAACCTATTATGTGAAAGAATGTGCTTTACTTATGGATGATTTTAAAACTATAGTTAAGCTTAATGTTTTGCCACTTGGCTCGTATGATTTACTAATTGGTATGGATTGGTTAGAGCAGCATAAGGTAGTTTTTAAATGTTATGATAAAACCTTTACATGCGTAAATAATAATGAACAACCAGTAAAGGTTAAAGGTATTCCTAGGAAAACTGTCATTAGGCAAATTTCTACTTTAAAACTTAAAAGAGCAGTTAGAAAAGGGTGTAAATCCTATGCTGTAACTATTACAGATGAGGCAAGTAAGTCTAAAAAAGATAAGTTAAAAATAGAAGACATTCCTATTTTAAATGAATTTACTAATGTTTTTCCAGAGGAAATTCCAGGATTACCTCCTAGGAGGGAACTGGATTTCACTATTGAGCTGGTGCCAGGTGTTGTACCTAGATCGAAAGCTCTGTATCGTATGACTATTTTAGAACTTAATGAACTAAAATCACAGTTAAAAGAGTTAATAGATAAGAATTACATTCGACCCAGTGTGTCCCATTGAGGAGCACCAGTCATCTTCGTCAAAAAGAAGGACGAAACTATGTGATTATGCATAGATTACCATCAACTAAATAAGATGACTATTAAAAACATATATCCATTGCCCCACATAGATGATCTGTTTGATCAGCTACGTGGAGCTACGGTGTTCTCAAAGATAGACCTGAGTTCAGGATATCATCAGGTAAGAATTAAAGATGAAGACATCTTCAAGACAGCCTTCAAAACAAGGTATGGACATTACGAATTTGTCGTAATGCCATTTGGGCTTACCAACGCCCCAGCTGTCTTTATGTGCTTAATGAATAATATAATGCATAAATAATTAGATAAATTTGTTGTCGTGTTTATCGACGACATCTTAATTTACTCTAAAAATGAGGCGGAACATAAAGAACACTTGTGGATAGTTTTACAAGAGCTGCGAGAGCAACAACTCTTTGTGAAGTTCAGCAAGTGTGATTTCTTTAAGGATGAAATCCAGTACTTAGGTCACGTAGTGACTAAGGAAGGGATTTTAGTTGATCCTGAAAAGATTCGGTCAATCGAAGATTGGCTGGTTCCAAAGGACGTAACAGACGTTAGGTCATTCATGGGAATTACCGGTTATTACCGGAGATTCATTGAAGGCTTTTCAAAAATAGCTAATCCAATCACTTCCTTGCAAAAGAAAGGCAAGAAATTCAATTGGAACTTAAAGTGTGAAGAAAGTTTTAAGAAATTAAAAACCTTATTAACAACTGCGCCTATTCTAAGAATAGCAGATCCTAATAAGTATTTCGTGGTATGCACCGACACTTGTAATGATGGTTTAGGCGGTGTGCTGACTCAAGATAGGCATGTCATTGCCTATGAGTCTAGGAAGTTAAAGGTCCACAAAAAGAATTATGCAACTTATGATTTAGAACTTGCTGCTGTTATACATGCCTTAAAAATGTGGCGACACCACTTAATAGGCAGAAAGTTTATCTTAATGACTGATAATAAAGGATTGAAATACCTTTTAGATCAGCCCAACTTAAATGCAAGACAAGCAAGGTGGTTGGCCTTCTTGAGTGAATATGATTTTGAAATTCAACACATAAAAGGAAAAGAAAATAAGGTGGTTGATGCTTTGAGCAGAAATGCAAAGCTGAACTTTACAGTAGCAATCAGCACTTATGCTTCTGATTTAAATGAATAGCTTACAGAAGGGGTAAAACAAGATGAAATTTATCAAAAATTACAAGTTACACTACTACATTTCGACCCAAAATCCGACGGCCGTCATGTCGAATTTTTGACACTTTCCTGTCGCATGTACGACACTTTGATTTTTTCTTAAGCGTCGGACACGTGGCGTCGGTTATCCGACACCTAACTAACTGTCGGTTAAGCGACACGTAACTAACCGTCGGTTAAATGTCAACCATCGGATAAGCGACAGGTATAACCATCGCTTAAACCATTGCTTTAGAGAGTAAGCGTCGCAAAAACGATAGATATAGTTGTCGCTTAAGCGACGGATATCATGACAAGGCGTCGCAAAAACGACAGATATAGCTGTCGATTAAGCGACGGAGATGAAGAAGAGGCGTCGCATTTGCGACAGATAGATCTGATTTTTAAGCGCCACGTATTACCAATAACCGTCGCATTTACGATAGATAGCATGACAAAGCGTCGCAAAAACGACAGATATAGCTGTCGATTAAGCGACGAAGATGAAAAAGAGTCGTCGCATTTGCGACAACTAGGTCTAATTTTTAAGCGCCACGTATTACCAATAACCGTCGCATTTGCGACAGATAGCATGACAACGCGTCGCAAAAACGACAGATATATCTGTCGCTTAAGCGACAGCAGTGAATTTTTTTTTTTTTTTAAATATATTAAATATTTATAAGCCCCCAACCTGCCAGAATATCAACAAGTTGGAAGCATTGTTTATGTTATTGAATGCA
>LPNX010020578.1:631122-649107 GCA_001517045.1 Pseudotsuga menziesii | reverse complement strand
TGTAAAGACATATTCACAATTTTCACTATCGTCTGCATGAGCATAATGTGCCGCTGATGAAGATTCTTTAGATTCTCTTTCTTTTAGAATTTTTTCAAATAAAACTCTACAGTCTGAAGCATAATGTCCAACTTTATTACAACAAAAACATGTGACCTGTTTATTACATCTTCCTCTTCCAGAGACCTGTTGGTTTTCTGAACCTCTTCCTCTTCCAGAAAACTGTGATTGTGTACTTTCAGATTCTTTAGAACCTCTTCCTTGATTCCTTCCTCTTCCTCTTCCGCGGCCTCTTCCTCTTCCAAAACCCTGACCATGACCTCTGTTTGAATTTTGAAAAGATTTATGATCATGTCCCTTTTGATGATTACCTGAAGACTGTTTGCTAGTACTTGCGACCAAAACATCTTCTCCTGCTTGCTTTGTTTTACCAAAAGTTTTGTCATGTGTGGCAAGTAATTCACTTAGTTCATCAAAAGAAATTTTATCCAATTTATTTGTAATCTGTAAAGTTTCCAAAAAATGCTTATATGTCTCAGGCAATCCTACGATCAAAATAGTCACCATCATGCTATCCTCAATTTTACCAAAACCAGCTCTTGAAATTTCTTGTTTGATATTTTTCAATCTAGAAATGTACTCCATGACATCACCTCCTGAAGACAATTTTTGTTGAAAAAATTTCAATTGAAGATCAATTTTCTTAGCTTCACTCTGAGAATCAAATAAATCTTTCAATGTTTTCCAAGCTGACCATGCATCAGAACTATTTTCAATATGCACATAAATATCATCAGAAACAGTACTGTGAATCAAAGCTAAGGCATTTTCTTCTTTTAGTTCCCACTTTGCAAGCTGATCAGGATTAGTCGGTTTGGTAGGCTGAGCATTATAGACACCCTTCCACAATTCATTGTAAATAAGAGTGCTTTGAATATGACGACTCCAAACTTTATAATTTTTCGATCATTCCAACTTGTCAGATTCATTAAAAAGACTTGTAACTTTAGACATTGTACAAAAATAAACACCTTATAACTCCAGAAGATGTGTATTATGCAAACCTTATAGCTCCAAGAATTAGAAAGCACCTTATGTCACCAGAATAACCTTATATCACCAATAGAAGACTTTATGCAAAAATATCACCACCAACATGAAAAGAAAATTACTCATCAACAAGAGTCACCAGGAAAGAAATACTGCAAGAAACACCACACACCATGCAAAAGAAAGCTATAGGGGCTTGGCCTTAACCCACTTATAGCCTCAAGAAAAGAATTTGATAGAGCTTCACTTTGCTCTAATCAAACCTTGAGTGAAAATACAAGTACTCCTTATGACACCAACAATGCTCCTTATTACTCCAATGCCCAATAAAAAATTACACCTTATCACTCCAAAAAATAACAAATCTTTATAGGTGAATTGGAGAGATACAATATTGTTGAGTGGAAGGTTATAGGTTCTAGTCCCATCAACTCCAAAAATAACCCTTGTTATTTAAATTTTATTTCTCCACCCCTCATTTTTTCTTTTTAAACATAAAATCTCCAACAACATAAAAAACTTAATTCACTTTTCACTTTAAAAAACTTAATTCACTTTTCAATTACATAAACGTGAATCAAATTATCTCTCCAAATAAAAAGTTAATTCACTTTTCACTTTACATAAAGGTGAATTAAATGAAAAAAAAATTATAACCCACTTCTCTTTAACGTTGATGTTGCTTCCAGATTCACGCTGATCTTTACTACTCTCTCTTCAACGCCCAACTTCTCTTTAACGTTGATGTTGCTTCCAGATTCACGCTGGTCTTTACTACTCTCTCTTCAACGCCGATTGTTCTATGCTGGTGTAAACGCTAAATGTTCTCGCAGATGGTGTTATCCTCCTCCACTACTTCAACGCAGACGCTGGAGGGTGAACTTTCACGCGCTGCTGTTTGGTTGGTTCAATGCAGGTGCTGGATGGTCTCTACACTCTTCACACTTTCACGCTGGTGTACTTTCCATCCATTTAGTGTAGCTTACTTTCACGCTGGTGTACTTTCCATCCATTTTGTGCAGCTAAAGCTAGCACAATCCTGATAGTATTCCATTTCGCTGATAGTATTCCATTTCGCTGTTGGAGCAAAAGTTTCCTCATAGGGGATCGTATTCGTCGCTCACGTGTATCCACTGTAGATGCAATTGTTGATGCCATAACAATATCACATGGTTTGCTATATGACATTGCATCATACATGGAAAGGAAAAGATAAGAGTATGCAGATGGGATTGATTACAATGCAATTAACAAGCTAAAAATAATAAAGGAGTGACATATTTTGATTGTTTAGAGATCCTCGAATAGGTGAGATACCAAACACAAAAAAATCCCACATTTCTATTGAGTGGTGAACATATCAACCTTTTATAGATAATTGGATGGAAATATGGTATATGGTTTTTGTTGTGCCACTACATAACAATATGCAGAGTTTGTGTTGGTAAAACACATAAACTATTTTGACATGTTGGAGTTCCGAGGTGTTGGTAGGCGGATGCCCCAAAACCGCCTGAATGTGAGGATTGAAGATCTTAATTTCCCGGTCCCTCCACCTCGCACAACATTACCTAGGCCAGATGTCCCATCTGCACATCAAGTGATTCCAGAGACATAATGTGCATTGTTGATTCTAGCACGAGCCACTGTTCTCCACAACAATGTTGTTGAGCATTTGAATGAGGCAGGAACATTTCTCCCTGGTGCAGTGCATACACCGAGTCATCATGGTACGAGACCATCTACTAGTGGGGTTAGATCAACACATCTTGAGCCTGGTTATGAGCCTCATGAGCGCACATCATGTGGACATCCCTTGTATGGTATTGCAATAGAATTCACCTTTAGTGTTTTTTTTAGCGATGCATGTCTATATGGTTAATTGTAATCTTCTTCAATTTATTTATCCTCTATGTAAACATATAGTTTGAGCTAATATTTAATTTTTTTGAATGTTCATGCAGTTGTTAGTTTTCTCTCAGGGTGTGCAAGGATTTACTAGTAGCAATTCCTTAGGTAGTCAAGCCACTAATGTTCCAGACTCTTCTAGGGAATTTGATGGGAAAAGTGTTGCCACACCTTCGGCGGCAACAACCATGTACCTAGAGGTAACTATTTCATTATGTCTCTTTCTTTATTCATGTGGGTGTGTTATTTTGTTAATTTATATTCTAGTTAATGAATGCTAGAGGATGTGATCCACGGGTAACAGGGACTCAAGATGTGGAAACTATTGTTGGACCTTCTTAGATGGAAACATCTGACACACATGTAAACATTTATCAATGTCAGTTTTTTAATACTTGTTAGTTTGTTATTTTCTATGTTTTAGTTCAATAATGCTAGATGGTCTAATATTGACAATTATTACGCTTGCTGATGTCGGATCGACCAAAGGGGTAAGGCATTCCATCTAGTGATTCCCTTGGTAGTAGACAAATGCATATTACCCAGTCGACAATCCCCATGGATGTAGGATTCATTTCCATACCGTCTTTGGAAACATATAACAAAGAAGTAAACATTTAAAAATGTCTGATTTTAAATACATGTTAGGTTTTTAATCCACATGTTAGTTTACTAATGTTGGACAGTCTAATATTACAACTATTAAACTTGCAGATGGAAGTTTATCCATAGGGGCAGGACATTGCTTATAGTGATCCCCTTGTTAGTGGATAGATACATGTTGCACGGTCGACAACCACTATGGATGTAGCACCCACTTCCATATCATCTGTGGCAACATCTCACATGAAGGTAAACATTTTAAAATGTAAGTTTTTAAATACATGTTAGTTCATTGATTCATGCATGTCTAACTACATGAACACTTGATTACTATAGGAATCATCTAAAAAATCTACACCGTTGCATGCATTTGTCTCTCCTCATAGGCCATATGTAAACAAGGGTCATGTGTATGAGAGGCGGTCTACTCCTAGCCAGAGTGAAGGTGTCCATGACCATGGACCCACCGATTCCATGGTAATGTATATCTTTTGATGATATATGTTGTTTAATTTAAAATCCATTGTATAACATGTTATATTTTTAATGTTTACTTTTCATGTTTACATCACGATGTTCATGAGTCGTCGATTATATACCTTACAGGGGTCATCGATGCAACAATTAGTGTCGCAACTGCAATGGATACAAGTCACACAGAGGTCCAACTATTTCAACATCTAAATACATAGTTTATTATTGTTAGACTATTTATTTATGCATGTCTAACTATTTCAACATTTCGTGATTGTAGTCATTTGCAGCAGTAGTGTCTAGTCCCTCTAGTCCAGTCATGGTTTCGACATGCCCCATGTGTACCAAACACCTACTTTATTCCATATGCATTGCAAGCAGTCAAGTGGCCAACTCATGTAACCATACTAATTATTGGTATTTTTTCTCAAACCAGATATAAGCGAAAGACTCTATTTTGAAATATCAAACTTCTCAAGCCACATAATAACATTAATAAGTAAGAAAGTACAAGATCTGAACTTCATGGGATATCTCTCTTTTACAAACCTATGAAGCTCATCTTCATTCTATTCTTTATTACGTAAGTAATAATTCCACAAACATTCATTCTTGCTAGCACACAACTTTAACAGAGATGGGTTCGCTTCAATACTGAACATACTTGTCTAGAATCTAGGAGAGTTTGGATTAAGCCCAAACTTTGTTTAAGCGGGAAATTCTAGATTAATTCTTTAACATAATAGGATGTAGTATTGACTGGAGGTCATATAGACTATGTTCGCATTTTGAGATAGAAACTATTAAGTTATGTGACCTCATACATTCATCACACTGAACAAACAATCATGCACGCAACAACTCATCCAATTCCTAATGGATTTGTTTCACATAAACACACATACGCTTGTTTCCTTAAATCACTCACATACATACGCTTGTTGAAATGGTTTAGATCTAACGTTTTGAGGAAAATAAGGATGGAAGCATACATACACCCATGTGTTCTCATTATGTTACATACAATTTGAGCGATTGGATATTCATCCTATGCAATTATATATTTATTTGTGCTAGGAATATGCATATTGTTTACTTGATTCAAATCACAACTCTAACATTAAATTTTCACTTCTATAGCCAATGAGGCATATACAATGCATTTGAATCTCATCAAAATAATCTTCCATATATATCTCATCCTTATTACATTTATCATTGTTTTAATTTTCATAATCAGGCATGGAGCTTTAAACATGTATGTTTCCGTAGACCTGTATTTCAAGGTAAACAATAAATTACCATCAACGTACTTGAGTTTCTTGAATGTCCAAGACACTTAACCATCACTTTGTACTTTTAACAACTTTATTGGTATTATCTTTCTCCATCCTTACGTATAAGACCACATGTCTTTCTTTTCCTCTCATGCTCACAAGGAAAACAAGTATCTTAGTTATTATCTCAAGTTTGCATTATGCATTTACAACCTTCTACTTGTATAAGCACATATACATGCATTGCTATACTTCACAATAGTATTTCTATGACTAATGTCATAAATGTATTCATTAGTATTGCAAGTATAAATGCCTTAAAATTTTCATACAATTTGAACCTCATAACAACAAGAAGTAAATCATAACATTATTGGCAATAAAGTTTGTTTGTGAATCTATTGAGTGAGCGAGATATAACATTATTCCGCTAGCTGCGTCCACTGCAAGTAGATAAAACGAGTTCATAAATTTCCTTTATTTTCTACGGTTAAACTCATAAATACACAAAGTATTACAACCTTGGTCTGATACTATTTTATAACATACCCCATCATTAGCTAGATGATCAATTTGGAAAAAACAAGTGTTAAATTAGTCAATAATCAAATAATCAATAACTTGTTTAGTCAATAATCAATAACTTGTTTAGTCAATAATCAGTAACTTACGTTTTCAACTAGCTTGATGACCTAAATATAAATGCCTACCAATTACACTTAAGACAAGGATGAACATAAATTGAATTTTAAATACTTGGACTTTAAGCACTAGGAATATAGCCTACAAGTTCACACCTACCACTTACAACTACATCTAGGTGTTTTATGATTTGGATTATAAATGGTTCGTGATTGTAAAGGAGTAGGGACATGTCCTACATTTTTTTCAATAATGAAAAACCAACTTTATATTAATTGAAGTTGAATCAGAGATACATAATGTCAATGCCTGTAACTATAAAAAATAGACCAATCCCCTCACAGTTCAGTCAAATCCATGATCAATTTGTGAACCAAAAGCAAGAATCTTGGCAATATGATAGCCATCCAATCAAAGTCCAACAGTTTACAGCAGCAATGGAGAACCGCATTTATCCAAAAAGTTGTCCATGATTGCAAAAAGACTAAGTGAACAAGTCTAAATATCCTATTTGTGGGATCAATCCAACATACGTTATAAGAACACATAGCTTTCCATCCATCACCCCAATACCACGCTTAGAAAGGGAGTCAACTTCAACATTCAATTCTTTGTAAATGTGGTTGAAGGATAAGAAGGAAAAATATTTCATCAGGCACCTGGTGTTGTTTAACCAATGATGAAGGTCCAAAAATGTCACAGATACATCCCCCAATGCCCAATTTATGATGACTTACGAGTAACCCAATACCTGAATATTTCTTATACCCCATTTATTAACATAGGTAAGAAGACACCACAAGCCTGCCACTTCAGCACGGGTGTTAGTGCCCATACCAGCCTTTGTCCATCCTTTAATCAGATCACCACTCCCAAACTTGATGACAAACCCCACCCCACAAGCTCTCTTTGTCATAGCCCCATTGAAGAAACCGATCGGGTGCTCCTGCATAAGAGAGGGAAACTTTCCTGTGATTCTTATTTTTCCAATTTTCACCCTGTTCCACTCCATATAATTTGCTAAGACCTTCAAATATATAGTTTCAGCCAAACAAGCTTCAAAACTTCATATCAAAAATTTGGAAGGTTGCTTTGAAAGCTTTCAATCTCATTATGGGAGGGTTTCCATGGTGAGCGAGGGAGCAAGGGTTTCATGAGGCCGCTCGGTTTGGGCTTGTGCCCACCAGATCTTGCCACAGACCATCGACCTGGCTTGCAGCATTTTATAGACTGACAATCATTAACTATTCCTGACTTGGGTTGGACCGGAGGACATTTGGTGGGGTTCGAGGGTCTCGAGGCTCCCACTGTCAGTATCACTTGGGGAGGTAAATTTTATTTTTGTATTTTTTGTTTTACTTTTACTGTGTCGTTCGATTTGCTATGAAGATGATGGATGAGGACCTGGTGGATTATTCGGTTGACCCGTTGGAGGAGGGTTTTTTCAGGTTTCCCCGTCTTGTGGTCCGGCTGCTGAGGTGGAGGCCTCTGGGCACTGTTGGTCGGAGCTTTTGGGGGTTAAAAACCCCTCACTGATTGTGGGGGATGGGTTATTGCCATCAGGTTTTCTTATTTCCTCTCCTGATGTTGTTGCGTTGCAGGAGGAACCTTTTCTCCTCTCGTCGGGGCATTTTCCTATTGTGTAGGATGTGGATCCGGGTGGCTACCCTGTGACTGGATTTTAGGGGTCGAGTGATGGTCTGTAGTGCGGTGGCTCTGGTCTTGGGGGGGGTTTGGCAGTCTATGAAGGGGAGGAACCTCAGGGGGACTTTGTCGGTAGGGCCATTGGTGCGCGGGAGCAGAGAGGCTGCCCAAGTATGGTTTACAAAGAACCTTCGAATGAAGGTGGTACTGAAGACAGTTTTGGCATGTGAGGTAAGGGTAGGTGTCGGCGCAAACGGACGAAGATGACCCCTATTATAAACTACACTGTGGGTGAGGATATTAGTTGGTATTTGATGGAAACCTTGGACAAATTCACTCTAGTTTGGTGATTCATGGGGAAAACGATGTCTGTCAGGGATGTCAATAAATGGGTGGAAGATTGTT
This sequence comes from Pseudotsuga menziesii, assembly GCA_001517045.1. Classification (NCBI taxonomy): domain Eukaryota; kingdom Viridiplantae; phylum Streptophyta; class Pinopsida; order Pinales; family Pinaceae; genus Pseudotsuga; species Pseudotsuga menziesii. The sequence continues at coordinate 641,104 of LPNX010020578.1, read as the reverse complement.
GGATGGGTGAGTTGGGGGCTATTCCTGCTGTAGAAGGGTTGGCGCGGGGTTGGTTTGCATTTAACTTTAAATTTGAAGAACATCTACTTTGGGTCCTTAATCGAAACTGGTCCTTTGAACAGGCTCTAGTCCTACTGAAGAAATGGCATCCTTTGTTCAATGCTAGCCATGAAAGGGTCGATGTTGTTCCAACTTGGTTTAGACTTCTGAGTCTGCCTCTCCCATTCTGGACCATGGAACATTTCATCCATATCGGTAATCTGCTGGGTACTTTTCTGCAGGTGGATTACTCCTTCAATGTCATCAATCTGAAGAGGGTGGCCCGTATTCTTGTCAGTATCAACATCAAAAATGGGCTTCCAGAGGCTATGAGGATTTCCTGGGGGGAATATACGCATTTACAAACCTTGGACTATGAGAATGTCCCTTTTCGCTACCGCAGATGTCATGAGTATGGACACCCGGCGGTTGATTGTGCTCTGTCGGCTTGTGTCAAGGTAGGTCGACATAAGGAGGGCAACAACTCTTTGTCTAATAGAGAGGGGGAACTATCAGTGCCTTCATCACCACCTCTTTCACCGGTGGGTCTTGATATTGCTTCTGTGGAAGGTAGTGAGGCAGAAGCGGTACCTTCAGGGGGGATGCTGGTTGCCGCTTGGGAGAGAATGGTTGGAGAACCTTTTCTGGTCGGTGCCATGGGTACTCCCTCTTTTACTCTTCCCTCGTCATTTCATTTATTTACTAGATAATTGAATGTTTCTGGTATTGACTGGGTGGAGGGATTAAAGAAACTTTCCCTCAATTCTATTGAGATATGGTCTCCCATCTCTGCTGCTATTGTTGAGGAACCCCCCATTGGGTCGGTTTTGGAACTGGTTCTGCATGATTCGGTCCACTCTCCTACAGAATCCTCTCACTCTGGTTATTTCCTATGCTCTTGCACTAAAAGTGGTTCTGGAGGATTAGGGAGAAACCTTGCGGCTTCTGCTAGGGGGAGGGGCAGAGTTTCCCACTTAGCGAAGCCTCAATCCCGAGCCAAGAAGGACGTTCTGGAAGGGAAGTAGATTTCGATAGATAGGGCACTTAGAGCTGTGAATGCCCGCAAGAAGGGAAAGAGATGAAGGTCCTTTCTTTTAGATGTCGAGGTCTTGCTGGTCCCCAAAAAAGATCGGCTTTGCGGCAGGTGGTTGAAATAGACCAACCTGAGATTATGTTACTACAGGAAACATTGGGTGTAGGTTTAGAGGCTAAAGCAAATCTAGAGAGTTGGTTTGGTGGATGGTGTTTTGAAACTCTGGATGTTAGAGGTCGTTCAGGTGGTTTGGCTATCGATTGGAACACTAGATGTGTTAAGGTTCTTAACGTTTGGGGCATGGAATCAGTCTTGGCAATTTCTATTAAAGCACTGGACCTGGCAAACACTTTTGATGTTATCAATATATATGGCCCATATCTGAACATAATTCCTTTCTGGGATTCTATTTTCAATCATTCCCTATTTAGGGGGGGAAATCTAAGTATTGGTGGGGATCTCAATTTCTCTTTGGGTCAGGCCAAGGTTTGGGGACCTCATGCTAGACCCGATATACTTTATGATTACTTTACTAGGCATTTGGTGGATAAAAATTGGCTGGATGTGGATCCTGTGGTGCTGAATCCTACCTGGAAAAATAATAGGTGTGGGGAAGGGAGGGTAGCGAAGAGGCTGGACAAGTTTCTTATCTCTAAGAGAATTGTGGAAAATCATCAACTCATTCGACAATGGGTTGGGAATGGGGGACTCTCGGACCATTTTCCCATATTTTTGGAGATCAAAGATGGGCCATCCAAACCACCTTGTCCTCTGAATTTCAACAAAATTTTGCTCAAAGATGAAAGCTTTATCGATTTGATAACCAATGGCTGGGCTCACTTTAGACCTGGGAATGGGCTTACAACTGCATTTCAATTTGCAGCAAACCTCAGGAACTTGAAAGAAGTGATAAAGCCTTGGGCGTTCGAAAAACAAAAAAGGGATGTCAAAGAATTGCTTTAGGTTGACGGTAAACTTGCTACGATTTATGAACAAGTGGGTGGTGGACTTCTTGATCGAGTGGATTTTGATGCCCTGAAAAGGCTAGAGGGCAGGAGGACTTCACTCCTTTTGGAGAGGGAAGAAACTTGGAGACTAAAGAGCAGGGCAACCTGGATTGAATGTGGGGATGACAACACAAAATGTTTTCATGCTTATGCTAAAGGCAGGAAGGCTGCCAACACTGTCTGGAGACTTGAATATGAACAAGGTATTGTATATGACACCTTCGACAGTATGGCCTCTCTGGGGATGGAACACTTCAAGAAATTGTTCAAGGCTCCTGCTCATGCTAATCTTGCTGAAGTCATCCAAACTACATAGATGTTTCTGGGTTTTGTGCGGCCTAATGAGAATCACTCCCTAATGGAGGAGGTGTCGGAGGAGGAACTTAAATGTGTGCTGTAGAGTTTTCAGAAGGATAAAATTCCTGGGCCAGATGGATGGACGATTGAATTTTTTCTAGAGCTTTATGATCCGTTGGGTCAGGATCTCTTACAAGTGGTAGAAGATACCAGAACCACTGGACAGATTCCTACTTGCTTCAATTCAACTTTCATAGTGCTTATTCCAAAGGTGGACAATCCTTTGTTGTTGAATGACTTCAGACCAATTTCAATCTGTAACCGCATCTATAAGGTGATTTCAAAAGTGATCGCTAGCAGGTTTAAGCAGGTTCTTTCTGAACATATTTCAAATGAACAATTTGGTTTTTTGGAGGGAAGATTGATTCATGAAGCTATTGGGGTGACTTAGGAGGGATACATAGTATGAAGGTCAATAATATCAAAGGAGCTATATTCAAAATTGACCTGGCTAAGGCATTCAACAAGGTAAGTTGGCTTTATATTTGTTTGTTGTTAACACACCTGGGTTTTGATATTGCTTTTATCAGATGGGTTATGAACTGTATCACTACTGTTTCATTTTCGGTCCTGATCAATAGGGCTGCTTCACCTTTCTTCCATGTGGAACATGGGTTGATGCAGGGCTGTCCACTGTCACCACTACTCTTCCTGTTGGTGGCTGAGAGCCTTAGTCAGGTGATTAAGGAGGCGATTCGGCTGGGCACTTTCATCGAGTTGCAACTATCTCAGAACCTCCATATCTCACATTTTTTGTTTGTGGATGATATATTGGTCTTCTATCAGGGCTTTGTCAGGGATTTTAACACTCTGGATGGTATTCTAATTTTTTTTTCAAAAGCAACTGGAATGGACATAAATGTTGGTAAATCCACGGTAATTTATTTTCTATTATCCAGGGAAGAAGAACAGGTCCTTCTTGCTCTTTTCCCATTTAATCTTGCAAGGCTCGAGGAGGGCTTACATTACCTGGGTTTCTTTATTAAACCTAATGACTATCGAAAGTGGGATTGGGTCGGGCTATTGGAGAAATTGGAAAAGCGACTCAAGCTATCGAGTCATCGTTGGCTGTCAAGGGCTGGTAGACTTGTGTTGGTCAAATCTATTTTGGAGGCCATTCCAGTGTACTAGATGTCATTATCCTGGATCCTTAAATGTATACTTGAAAAGGCCCAAAGTATTTGCTTTCGATTTCTATGGACTGGGAAACAGGAAGCTCATGTGACTCCTTGGTTTAGGTTGGAAAAGTTTGCAGTTCCAAAAGGATTGGGTGGTTGGGGCCTCAAAAATATATTTCTTTTTGTAAAATCCCTGGGAGCAAAATGAAGCTGGAGAATTTTACATATGGATAACCTGTGGACCTATTTGATGATTCAGAAATATATCGATCCAAACTCGTTGGAGGACTGGATTAGACGGCTCGATAAAACTCATGCTGGGGGTTCCATATTCTGGAAAGTCGTGGTAAAATCCTTTGATGTTATAGGTGCTAGGTTGGCTTGGAGTGTTAAAAATGGAAGGAAACTCAGGGTTGGGGAGGACCCTTGGGCTGGTTGTTTACAACAACATATACTCCTGGAAAACACTATACTGGAGTTGCGGAATGCTGGTATTTTCTATTTGCATCAGCTTGTCGCCCCTAAACAACTGGTCAGATGGACACAATCCTGGATTCGGGCTGGGGATCTTGGGTTTGATGCACCAGTCACTAGGGATTTGGAGAGATATATCGGGTCATTCATAAGAGACCACATTACTCTGCGCGATAGGGAGGATGTTTTAATTTGGGATTCTGCACCAGATGGTAAATATACCTCAAAGGCTGGATATATCGTTCTGAGTGGTATGGGGATGGACAAAGCGGTGATGTGGTGGTGGAAAACACTCTGTAAAATCAATTGCAAACCAAAAAACAAGTTATTTATGTGGTGTGTTCTGGAGAATAAGGCTCCAACCTAGGACAATTTACAAAAGAGGAGCGTCCATGGTTTGGGCTGGTGTACATTGTGCAAAGGGGATTCTGAATCCGCTGTACATCTTTTCCTTTTATGCCCATATATCATTGCAGTTTGGAAGGATTGTTCTAAGATTTTTGGAGTTAACTGTTTTTGGAGAGGAGACAACATCCTTCTTGCGTGGGAAGAATGGAGAAGAACTATTTCGATTGACTCTATGAAATCACTCCCTCTCCTTGTTATTTGGGGAGTCTGGATTGCTCATAACAACTTAATTTTCTCTAAGAAATGTTGTGCCCCTGAGCTTACAGCTTCGCTGGCATGTGGGATATTGGAAGCTTTCCCACATCATATCAGAGCAAAAAACCAGCGGAACTCTTTAGAGGTAGTAATTGATAAGACTGTTCCTTGGGCATATTTTGATGGGGCGAAACAAGACAATCATTGTGGAGGTGGAGCTTATTTGTATTTGATGGAAGGACATTACTTTAAGACCACGATGGGTTTAGGAGAAGGCAACAATAATTTTGTTGAGCCTTTCAGTCTAAAACTGTTACTCATTTTTGCAGCAGAGAAAGGGTGCCGTACTCTGCTATGTTTTGGTGACTCAATGAATGTCATCAATTTGGTCAAGAAGACTCAAGTGTGCAGACACTTGAGATTGGCTAATATTCTCACTTCAATTGCTGATCTTATAGACACTTTTGATTCATTCTCTTCAAGCCATGTCTACAGGGAGAATAACAGGAGGCGGACTTGGCCTCAAAGGAGGGTCTACTATTGATGGAGGGACAATGGAATATTTGGGAGATGCATGATGACTCTGAACATACTTATTGTCATCGTTCTTTCATTGAGGGGGTGGCTCCTCAATGATCCTCAATGATGTTGTTTATCTAACTATATTTGGGACTGTTTTTCTCATATGACTCTCTATGTTTCTGTTATATTCCTGTATTTTGATCTCTGTCAGACTCTTGACACTGTTTTTGGACCTACATGTTTGAAACTATTTGCCTTTTATTGCTCGGTACTTATATGTTGTTTTGGTAGTACTTGATATTTGAGACTTATGTGTCTGCTCGAGATTGCTCTTTCGTCTTGATATCCGTTGTATATGTATACTTTTGACCCGTGTATCTGAAAAAAGTAATTTTGTTACTCGAAAGATGAAATAAAATTATGCTTTTTTTTCCAAAGAAAAAATATATATATATATTTATTGAGGTTTTTATATTTTATTTTGTTAATTAAGTATAGATTGTGTTGTTGGGTAAAATGTTATTATATTTTCCATTTGAATTCAAAGCTAACTATGTGACATGTTATGTAACATATATGTAACTTATAATAACTTTATTCTTCCTAATTTTTTTTCTATTTAACTTCTCAATTATCACTTTTTATGAAAACTATAATTTTAGATTTTTAATCTAAAAATGATTTAACACCTTCTTCTTTTTTTTTAACAAAAGAAAAAAGAAGTATGGAATCATTTATATATTCTAATACTTTAAATTATTTATGTAGATATTCTTATTATAATTTGATTTCAAAATAGTAACTATTTATATTGTCAATGTTTATGAAATTTAAATTTATTTTTACTAAAATTTAAATTAAAAAAAAAAATTTAATTTCCAATTCATTTTCTCAATAACAAAATAAATAAATTAAACATGTTTTACATAATTTACATTTTCATTATTTATTTTTATTAAACAAATTTAAAAAACCCTTAACTTTAAAAATGTTTTACATAATTTACATGTTCACTACCTAAATTTTAATTAATTAATAAGTAATTAAATTTTACTTTGTATCAAATATAATTTTAAAATGATAATTATTAATTTACATTTTTAATATGTATATCATTATATTTAATAAAAGATGTTTATTAATGTTTATTATTATGTTTAATAAAAACTGTTTTATAAGCCATATTTTAAAGGTTAAGTAAATGTTTATTTTTTAAGTATAAAATAAACCATTAATGTTAATAGTGCAATCCCATTGTCAAACAGATTTACAAGTAAGGAAAAGACTAAATAAAAATCAATTAATTAATAAATATATTTATTTTTAATATTTTGTAAATTCAATCAAACAAAACATGTTACAATTTCTTTTGTAAAAGTTATAGCCATTAAATTATGCTTTTAAAAATTTAAATTATTTTAAAATTGTCTAATCATTTAATTTAAAAAACAATTAAATAAAAACAATTATATTTTATTTTTAAATAAAATTTATTTACTTATTATTTTATTTTATTTTTCAATATTTTTATTTAAATAATTTAAAACATCATAATCATAATTTCAATATATTTGATTATTTTAAGTTTTCAGATAAAGTTTTGCTTTTGAGTAAACCATAAACATAATTAATACCAAATTCATAAAATAATATCGTGATCTAATTTCATTTATACCAAATTCATAAAATAATATCGTGACCTAATTTCATTTATACCAAATCTATAAACTAATATCGTGACATAATTTCATTTATACCTAATTCATAAAATACTATTGTGACATAATTTCATTTAATAATATTACTATGAGTCAGATTTAACTAGTTACAAGATGTGAAATATAATTTCATTTAATATATTACTATGGGTCGGATTTAAGTAGTTACAATATGTGATAGGAAGAATTGAACAAACACCATTATCATTTCAGATAACATGGGCACCATTATCATTTCAAATAATGGAGTCAATTAAGATACAACTGGTTATATTGAAGTGTATTCTACAACTCACTGGGAGAGAGATGTGTAACTCCTTTCATGCTTATTTTAGAGTTGACAAGTGTCCTTTATAAAAATAAATAAAATATTATTAAAATAACATATCAACTTAAATTAATTGAAATTATTTAGAATTATATATATATATTACAACATAAAATAAATAAGCTAAAACCATAAATATTGGATTAGGTGCTTCGTAAATCTCCTTTTAGATGGATCTAAACTAATTTAAATGATAAAATAAAAAAAATACATTTTAATTTATTTTAATTAAAAAAGCAATTTCAATTGTTTTCATATTCCATGTTGTTATACTCAAAATTTGTACAAAAGATGATTTTTTTTCAATGATGTTGACACGCAATTTTATATTATACTTAAACGACTAAAGTAAGATGGGAGGGTCATGAATATTGGTGATTTGATATATTTTTATATCCAAATTGTTATTAAATGTTTTAACAGATATTTATATTAATTTAATTAAATTAACTAGCTTATTTGGAAGTGAAGAAAGAGGATTTGGGGTGATACTTTTAAAGATCAATATTAAGAAAAAGTTATAATGGAAAGGGTTTACGTGTTTTTTGGGGGTTAAAGTTGCATAGTCACATCAATAGAACAATCAAATGTAGCTTTTGACACCATTATTAATTCATGTATGGTCACTCGGCATGATCGAGGAGGTTGTGAAATCTCTTATCACTATGAAATCACATAACAAAAATCTCAATATTAAATTATTTATGTCCAAGATTTCCAAAGATTAAACTTCATTGGCTTATACCGAGGGTTAATTACACATTCCATTTCCTTCTTACATGGTACATGATTTCTTATTTTTAAGGAGAATGGAAAAAAATTAATGAAAATAGATGCCTATGTATTAAAATTATAGAATATTAGTGAATAAGGTAGAAGTCATAGCTATTGTAGAAGATGAGGTTGAGAACTTAGTTAAGGTCAGTAATTCTAACATTGTGATGAAGGTAAAAGTCATAGCAATCGTACAAGATGATGTTGAGAACTTAGTCCATGTTAGTAATTCTAACATTGTTACTAACATTGTGAGTGGGTTTTCACATTTTGTTGTTGTTTTTAGAAATCATTTTGATTTTATTGTTTTTGGTGGTATAAAGAAAGTCAACTACTTAACATTGATATCCATTTTAGGTTTTCTCGTTTCAAAATTCACTTTAGATATCGATATCATTACCTTGGTCTAAGGTTTTTTATCAAATCTTGTTAAGTCGCATTGTTGATAAAACAACATGTTATTATCTATTGGTTTTTTAGTTCCCTTTCACCATCTATAGCCATCCAAGAACAACCCTCCACTTCAAAAGCAATAGGCTAATGAGCTGTTCACCTATGCAGAATGAGGACCTAAATTTATTGAAAACTATCATGCGCATTTATTGATTAAGGATATACAAAGCTTAGGTGCATTTCCTTGCATTAAATGATCATGGATAGCTTTCTTTGCTTGGAGTCTCGTGACGTTGGCTATCACATTAAGCACATAACAAAGAGGATCATGGACATGACATTACCCAACAATAGGCAATGCTTATAAGGGGAAGGAACAACATCGATTTTGAAAATTATCTCAATTAATAGTTGTGCACAACACTAGTGATTGGGAAATGAGGATTTATTGACATTATTGCAATCAAAATAATTTAGAAACTAGCACTAACAACATCTAAAAAAGTGTGAGATTAATGTGGAGGAGCTTTTTCTTGGTGACTTTTCTTCAAACAGTGAACTAAGGTTGAAACATCTTGGAGGACTACGAAACAATGTTGTGTTTTAAAAATGTAATGAAATCAGGGAGAGGGTAGTGGGATTCATAATAATGGCGGTGCAACCTAACTTGGTGATGCATAGGATGGGGTTAAGAAGATCGGTAAGATGGTGGAAACGTTATTTCTTGGTCTCTATGTTAAAATATAAAAATATTATTATTGCATTTAGGTAGGAAATAATGTTATAGTACAAACTTAGGGGGTCGAATCTGCTTTCAATGTCAAAGCATTCTTGCGTTTATAATGTTGCAAAAAGAGTATGGTGTTGGAAATACTAAGAGGTGGGGTGAATCAGTATTGAGCACTTTTTACGATTTCAAACATTAGTTATATCATGTAAGAAGTAACCATTAACATTGTCATTAATCATTACATAAACCATACACAGTGCACAAGAGATTTAACGTGGAAACCCAAATGGGAGAAAACCAGAAAATGTTTTTTTATATCATGTCAAGTTTACATTTATAGGAAGTGCCAACTTCCAATATTCTCCAGCACCAACTGGAAAGAGGCACCGACCCCCTGATTTACAAGCACCAATCTTAAGGAAGCTCCTACTCCCTGATTTACCAGTGTCGATTGGAAGGAAGCCCCAACCCTCTAGTTTATCAGGTCCAAATGAAAGGAGGATACAATCCCCTAAGGTCATAGGCTCCAACTTGTAGATAGGACTCCAATCCTCAGTGAGCACCAACTCACAATTCTCATGAACCAACCTAAAGGAGACTACAATCTCATATCCTTTCCCCATCATGTCACCCTGATATGAATATAAGAGACAATTTGTAATGATCATTGTATCATTGTCTCTGACAACTTGTACCTCTATCTTTATCCCTGCACCTGTATAATTGTATCAATACATTTTTCAACCTGTCATAATCACTATCTCTATCATAATGCCCCAATCACTATCTTTGCTAACCTATACCTACATCTCTGTCTCTATACATGTAGAATTTTTTCTATCATAATCACGGTATCTCTATCTCAATGCCACAATCACTACCTATG
>LPNX010020578.1:582247-609176 GCA_001517045.1 Pseudotsuga menziesii | reverse complement strand
AATGGATACATTAATGAATTGTCTTTCCATTGGCATATAATTTATAGATTTTTGAATGCATATGATAATTCTTTTTTATTTTCTTTTCAAACTTACACTTAAAGACCTTCTCTATAAAATCTCTACTAAAGGCTTTAAAAACAAACATTTAGCCATCATTTTTGGAAAATTAATTCTACGAACATTTTTATTAAACTTAAACCCCATCCTAAAATACACTTTAAATATTGAACTTGATACCATTTTATGGGTAGTGAACTTTTTTTTTTTGTAAGTAAGAGATTCTATTATAATACAAAAATGATACAAGGCGTGGCTAAACCACAAGTTGATGGAGCTTGACCTACAACGCATAAAGAACCCAACTTAAAAAATTTATGTTACTGCTGACTAGACCATGCCTAAGATCAAACTTGGAGGAGCTTGATCCTGCTTACAACCCAAAAAATAGGTGTCTTCCATCTCTATATCTCAAAGAGACCCATTACTGCCGTAATTACAATCAAGAGCCACTGTAGATTGAAAACAAAAAGAGCCATTACGGCCTACAAACCTATTACAGATACCCCATCCTCAGACCTTCAGACCTTTTACAAACTTTTTATATAAATCAAAAGAGCCATTACAGCCAATAGACAAACTTGTAGAACAACAAGAAATACCAAAGCTAGAGAAACTTTCGTATTCCGACAAGAGAGCAGTTCAACGCATAAAAACCTTGAGGCTGGGATAACTCCCACCACCTGCGTCCATTAACTTCCGGCCTTCTCGGGGAGGCTGAATTGCGGAGGCTGGTGAATTTTCCGGTGTGTGCCCTGGGTTCGAAGATTCCTCCTCAAGATTGGCCAACAAATTTTGAGTAATCTGCTCAAGCAAGCAAAACCCTGTTGCACTCTCCTGTTGGCCTTTGCGAATAGTGGACATAGCTTCGCAAATGCCCTGGACTGTCTGAATCTTAGCTTGAATGTCGCGGGCTAGCATAATCCGCACTGACCAAAACAGGGTTGGGATTAGTGGGCCACCCATTATCGTTTCGAACTCCCTAAGAAGATTGATCTCCAGAATTGCGATGTAAGCCTCGACCACCGTGGGCGTTTCCGCCATATACTGGTCTCCCCAATTAAAGGAAGATGCATTCACCACACCCCTGTCTTGGGGCATGGAGTGCTCCTCCATACCAGTAGATGCCTCACTCGGGTTACCCCTTTGATTCAGACCCCTCGCTCTGGATCGTGCTCTCCACAGCCATGGCATGGTGCAGACTCTCGGCCAGCCAGAGGATAACACTAGAAAGGAGTAAGGAAACTTAGATAGGAACAAGGAATCCGACATATGAGCATAAATAAGGCTTTCCTCTACCAATGAAAACCTCCTATAGCGGCCATCCTTACCTCTCCCTGGTCCTGCCATAATACCCTGCCCCTTACCAGGCTCGATCCAATATCTCATCTTTTGCGAGCGATTCACGATTTTAAGTTTTACAGCATGCCAGATGATCTAACCCTCCAGCACAGAGATCTTTCTATCATAATCAATGGAAAGTACAGTACCTGCACTTCCAAAATCCCTCGTTCCCACGGATCCTTCTTTAAGATTGCCTTTGAAATGCCTAAAAATCCACTCTTTCCTTCCATAATGAGGGCTATCAGGCTTAGGATCCACGTGCTCCGTACCCGGGCCTCATGTAGGATTAAGATAGTCGGAGGAGAACCATGTGGTAAGACAGGCCTTACCATACCCCAGCTGGTGAGCAGAAATTCCCTTGTCCTGCCCCGTATAGCAATTAGACTGAAGTGGGCCCTCCTTTGACTTCGACACGCTGTCTTCGTGCCACCCCTTAGATCAGAGCCATCTAGCATTCTCATGCAGAATGTTGAGCACTTTGTCTTGCGTCCTCATCTGCCAACTTGTAGCTGTTGCTCCAGATTTGTTGGGTTTTCCCGTCATCCTCTATTGTCTCTGCATGGAAAGAAAACTCGCTCTCCACTCCTGTGTTAGCCATGGCGTCCACCACCCTATTCCCTTTCCTTATGACATGCATTAACAGGAGAGCATCCTCTCCACTGAGGATATTCTTTAGGTCCTGTAACCTACTCTCCCATCGCCAGTTTTTGGAAATTTGGGACGTAAGGGTTCCTGCCTAGAGTTTGCGAGCCATGTTTATTATGATTTGGGAATCGCCTTCCACCATTAGAGGCATTTTCCTAGTTTGCCTTGCCCAAATCAGGCCTTTGATCAAACCTTCTAGCTCAACCATATTGTTCGTATTTGACCTTATAGAGCCCCAGAACAGACTGAGGATGATTCCTTTCGAGTTACGGATAACACCTCCATAACCAGCAGAGCCTGGATTTCCTTTGGCTGCCCCATCTATATTGAGTTTAAAGGTTCCTTCTGGAGGGGGATTCCAAGACCACGGGCTGGAGACTTGCACTGGGCGTGAACGAACCATAGAGTTATCGGGAGGTATTTCTATGAACCCAAAAGCCTGCAATATACTACATTCATTGCTTTCCACTACAAATTCCTCCCGCGTCCATGATTGCAATGTTATAGTTTCTTTCATATGGGTTTCAATGGAGTTCCATATTTCTTCGAGTTTCCTTGCTTTGTTCTCGAAAGTCTGTTTATTTCTAGTTTTCCATATTTCCCACATTGTGAAGCCAGGGAAAAGTTCCCACAAGCGGTTCACTATTTTGTTTTTGAAGCTGTTGAGGGCCATTCAATGATTGTGATATCCGGGCGTCCCCTATGTCTATGATCTCTTATGAAGATCGATGTCCCCTTCTCCCACACAGAGTTAGCTATCTTGCACTCGTCCAATAGATGATTGACAGATTCATTCTTTTCTTCACACATGGGGCATTGGGACGGCCCCTAAAAACCCCTAAATAGAAGGTTGTCCCATGTTAGAATACGATGCTTTATGACAAGCCAGCAGAAAACAGATATTTTGGGCCACCACCCTCCCTTCCATAATTTAATCCATTTGTCTTCTAGGGCAATGTGTAGGGTTTCCGTTAACAAGCCTAGGGCTTCTTTTGGATTGAATTTGCTAGAGGTTGAGTACCCCAATCTTAGCTTGTTGGGGTCCTCACTCTTAGAGAACATTTTCTTCGAAAGCTCTGCTATAAAATTTTTGATGTCTTCTCCTGGTGCCTTGTCTTGCCACCATCGCTTGGCCTTCCATCTTCTGGCCCTCTAGTCTAAATTGTTGTTATCCTAGAACTCCACTACCTTAGCCATGGGATTGTTATGGAGGAAAGAGCGTAAGAGAGGAGTGTCTTCCCCACAGGCAATGGTTGGTTCTTGGTTTAGAGCTTCACCTGAAAATCTTGCCGTTTGGCCGTTACGGACTTCCCAAAAGCTGTGTTTTTGAACCAGACCCCTATTTTCTTGAGTGGTCTTCCATATGGAGGATCTTGGAATATCTTCGCCAAACCTAACTAGGGATTTTTTTGGCCAGTGAGGCGCATATTTCAAATGCCACAGTTTGGCCCAGGGCTCATCACTATAGTTCACCCATCCCCACCAAATTTTTGCGCTCATCACTTTGTTATTATCCAAAGGGTCTCTGAGGCCCAGCCCTCCCATGCCTTTCAGGGTGTATATGGTTTGCTAGTCCACCAGAGGCCATTTTCTTTTATCTTTCGATCCCCCCCAGACAAAATTCTGTTGGATGTTCCTGATTTGTTTAGTGATGGGTTTTGGGGCAGCCAAAACTGAGAAAAGATACATGGGCATGGCCTGCAATACCGATTTCACCAAGATGAGTATGCTAGGAAAATTAAGAGCTCTGAAGGTCCATAGACTAAGCTTTTTGTTAATTTTGTCTAACAGTTCTTTCCACGAGACCTGTTTGATAGTTGACTCAGCCATTGGAGCACCGAGATACTTCGAGGGGAAGCTTCCTTCCGAAGGTAGCAACTCAATGGTTTTCTCCGCTCCACCCCTGAGCTGGATCACCAACCATGCACCCAAACAGCAAGACACTTCCTTGCGGCACTCAACCTCGAGTCCGTAACAAGTTCTCATGATGAACTTATAACAAATAGAAAAATGCTCAACACTCATTTTTCCCTTGCACAACACGGCGTCCCGTGCTATTCTAGTGCACTCATATAAATAGCTTTACTCAGGTCTTATGCCATCCCTATCAAATCTCCAATTAGATCCCTAAATCCATAGGGTCCCGGTTGTTTTGAGTGAGTGGATGGTTTCATGGACAAGAATTATACCATCCAAAATTTGTCTGCCTTCCACAAATCCAGCTTGCTCTGGAGAAATGATAAGAGGAAAGATGGGTTTTAAACGATTAGCTATTACCTTAGAGATGATTTTGTGGATAACATTGCACAGGGAAATCGGTCTAAGTTTGCCTGGGTCTTCGGTTCCTCTTTCTTTATGAATGAGAGCCAAGAAAGTCGAATTGAGCGCTTTGAGAGTGCTCCCCGATTTTCGAGAGTCCTCCACCAGGTCCACTATTTCTTCTTTTAACCAATTCCAACTAGCATGGAAAAAATTGGTGGTGAAACCATCTGGGCCCGATGCTTTGTCTTTGGCCATTTGATTCACCGCGGTTTCTACCTCAGCCAACTCGATAGATTTGTAGAGAATTTGATTGTGGTCCTCCGTGATGAGCTTGGGGATGTGACTGAACACTTCTCTTTGAGCTTCTTGCCTGTCCCTATTCGGTTCCTGTAGAATATTAGCAAAGTGGGAGTATAAGGTGTTCTCCAGATCTTCTTGGGATTCGGCTATACTTCCGTCCTCCTTCTTCAATCTATCCAACCTATTACCCTGTCTGTGTTGTATGGTTGCTGTATGGAAGAAACTAGTGTTGCATTCGCCTTCTTGGAGCCATTTGATGTGTGACTTTTGGCTCCAGAAGACTTCCTCGTGTCTTTCTATTAGATTAAAATCCTGCAAGAAGATCTTTTCCTAAAGTTTCAACTCCTCAATGTAACCACTGAGCATAACTTGTGACTGAAGATGTTGTAACTTGATCTCTAAAGCTTGCTTTTCTTGAAATATATTACCATAGGATTCCTTATTCCATTTTTTGATGCATTCTTTGAGGTGTTTTAGCTTCTGTTGGAATTGAAACATGTGTGTTCCGCTAGCAGGGGGGGTTTCTCCCACCAGTCTTTGAGATTCTCCTGAAAGTCTAGTTGGAGGAGCCATAATTTTTCAAAACGAAAAGGTCTGCGGGGGTTGACTCTGAGATTGTCCCATGCTAAAGTGATGGGCCAGTGATCCGACCCTACCGCTGGAAGGACGACCGCTCTAAGGGTGCCTCCAGCCATCATGACCGATTCTGAAAGCAGGAATATGTCTAGTCTACAAGTGATTCCTCTGTCCCTTGATTGTTTATTATTCCAAGTGAAAAGACCATTGGAAGTTCTGACATCGATCAAATCCAGATCAGAGATAGTGTTATTGAAAAGAGTACTTGCAGGGTTTAAGCTATGAATACCTCTTTTTTTTTCCCCCAGATTTCTTATCAAGTTAAAGTCACCTCTAATGATCCAAGCCCTATTCATAACTATCGTTTTAAGGTCAGAGAGAGACTCAATGAAGGTCTACTTCTGATCCACCTTCAGAGGTCCATAGACATTGGTAATGATTCCTCTAATTCTGGTTCTGAGAATGTGGAAATAAACCAAAATAGAGCAGTTGGTGGTAAAGAAACCTGACAAGGTTACCACTCGGGGATTCCAAATAATTCCTAGACCCCCTACCGCACCTCTGGCATTGATGGCAATCGTTTCACAACCCTTCCACACTTTTTGGGCTATTTTCGCTAAGTCTTCTCCCGAGCATTTAGTTTCTTGAAGGAAGACTATCCCTGGTTTTTCCTTCTCGATTCTTCTTTTCAGAAGGCGCTTCTTGAGCGCGTTGTTACAACCTCTGATATTCCAGGTTGTAATCTATATTATGGGGGATTTAATTGGAGGGGGATAGGGCTGCATCTATGGTTGGATACTTCCCTGATGCAACCAGTTGTTCTCCAATTGCTTTGATTCTCTAAACATTGCTCGGTCTGCCTCTTTTATCTTTCTTTGAGTTTTTCCCTTTCCCATTTGTGACTTTGAGAGCTTCAGTCATGACTCCTAGATTATTCGCGTTCTTGGCTTGAATGATCGCTTTCTCTAAAAGAGACACTTGCTGTGGTGGAATTGTTGCTGGGTCTTTGTTAGAGCAGGAAACTTCCAGTCTATCCAGATCTAGATCCCCTATTTCCATGTCCTTAGTAGCACCTTCCCTTGATCCTAAGTCTTTCTGAGGTCCCTCGGGACGTTTCAGAGGAGTGCCATTCGAGGAATCTGTCGGAGTTGGATTCTTGTCATCTTCTTGTATATCGTTATTCTTTTCCCCTTCCTGTTTACTCGGAAGTTTTTCTATCATGGCTTCTGATGGTGCTTTGACATTTTTTGTTGCCTGGTCACCCTGAAGATTAGCGAAGCGATTCTGAGTCTGCACCCTTTTGTGAGCTTTTGGGCCCGATATCTTTCTGGCTTGCCTTTTCTTGTTTTGAATCTTGGTGACTCCTTCCGCATCCTGAAGTTCTTGATCTTGCTTACCCCCTTGTCTCTTATTTTGGGGACAGTCTCTGAACAAATGCCCATGTTCATGACATTTCCTACATCTGAATGGGATCTACTCATAGTCAATAGCTTGAAACCAATCCTCGTCTTCCCATGTTAACTCTATTCCGTCTGGTAGGTCTCTTGAAATGTCCAGGTAGATGCATATCCTGGCATACGAAATGTATTTCCTCTGTCTTGTTTGTTCAGAGACTTTGATAAATGTCCCCAGAGAGTTTCCTATGTCTACTAAGATTTCTTCCTTCCAATATTTCGACGGAAGGGAATACATTCTGATCCATACTGGTGCGGTTGTCAGATTTTCTTTATTCAGGTCGAACCTCTCTTTCCAGGGTCTCAAGAAGAGACCAGCCGAGTTGAAGAAGTAGGGGCCATTCTCAAAGATTTCGGTTCTGTCCTCTTCGTTGAAAAAGATGATGGTGAAGAAACCTTTAGCCCCCAACTGTAGATCATAGTGCCCTTGGGGTTTCCAAGTAGAATTTATCCATCCCACCAGCATCTTTTCTGTGGGCTAGATCCCCACGAATTTTCCTATGAGGGCCCTTTCCTTCATGTATTGAATTTCCTCCCTGACTCTGTCTGATGTGATCTGAAGTCTTGGGATCATCTTGGACTTCGGGACACATTGTCCTATCCTTCTTGCATCCTAGTTAGTTGCCTCCTCTTTTCTTGTTCCACTGCACCATTCCCCATCCTTTGCAGTTGCCTGATCATTGAGTACTGCTTTTCCTTTGTCCTTTTCTGATTCTACTATGGTTATCTCTGCCTCCATAGCTTCAGGCCTTCCTCGGTCCCTCTCCCCCCGAGGAGGAGCAGGAACCATCTCAAGACTTGCTGATGCGCCTCCACCGACCTTCTCAGCTACCAAGAAACCCCTTCAACCATACACTGTACACTTGCAAAGCTCTCAACCACAAGAAAACTTACAAAGCCATATAAAATTTCTATGGGTAGTGAACTTAAACCCAACCTCTTGTATGAAATTCGGAAACAATCTTGACATTGCCAAAATAAACACAACCTCTTGTATGATTCCATGGTCTTGCTTTTTTCGATTCGGGTGGGAATGAAATTTATTCTCGACTTCATGTCTTACTTTTTTTTCGATGAGTTGGTGGGTCACTGGATAGGGATTGAAACTTATGTGAGGTCCAAATTGTGAATGTACTTAAAAGAAATTAAAGTAGAAAAAAGTTATATTTTTCTTTTTGTAAACTTATAAATAATTTATAACTTCACTTTAAATAAGTTATAACTTTACTTTTTATTTATCTAATAATAAAAAAATTCACTTACATATTTTTTTTTATTATTTCATTCATCACAGCTGTAATCTACATTATGGATACCTTGATACCTTTATGTCATCAACAATAATAAAAAAATAATAAGTTTGAGTTACTTTATTTTTTATCTACTCTTTTTTATTATTTAAAAACATGTTTGATCTACTCTTACTCTTTTTTTATTATTTTAAAAACATGTTTTGTTTAATCTTTTAAATATTTAATAATAAAAATCATAAACTTCAATAAATAAAATTATTAAAAAAAAAAACTTTCCAAAATATTTTCATAATAACAATCACTTCATAAGTGGATCAAAGATCTCAATACTATCCGGGAGTAAGCTAGCTCGGGAGCAATTCTCCCTCATTGGACGGAGGAGGAACAAAGTTAGCGTTGACTTTGCTCCTCCTCCGTCTGATGAAGGGAGGATTGCTCCCAAGCTAGCTCACTCTACTATCCGTTGTGTTTTCCTTTTTTTCCTAACCACAAAAAACTCTCCATGCCGTACATAGCGTAGATACCAAGATCTTGTGTCTCCTTTTCAGCGTACAGATAATCAAATTAGAAGTCTCTTTTTCGCCGCCGTACACAGAATCAAATTAGAAGTCTTAACTCTTACCCAATAATCATTTAAGGTCAAAGACTAACTAAACAACCTATACGAGTTAAGTTATCATTGCTGAGGATTGTACTTGAAAATTAATAAAATATAAAATAATGGAAACAACAAAAACATGTGAACAATTCGGAAATACATTAAAGTAGTTGTATGAAGGTGAAGGTAGTTTGACATTAAGTTGAAATATGAAAGGACAATCAAGCATTAATAAGTAGTGGGGATTAATTATTAATAGTGTATTAATTAGTTTGAAGAATAACTAGTAGGTTATGAGTATTGAAGATGAAAGTCATTTTTTTTTTAATGTCTTGTGTATATTCATAATAGTTTAGTAATCTTTGTCTACCATGGGTATAAATTATGATTATCAAATTCAAGAACGACACTAACGCTAATTTTGTTTATGACAATAACAACTTGGAGGAAGTGTCTTCTTACAAATGCCTAGGAATTGATATTCATCACAAGCTCAACTCGAACTATAGCATTAAGAAAAGGATTAATGGAGGGTGGAAAGCTTATTTTGGTCTTGAAAATAATTGTAAAGAAGCAATCCTTGTGGCGTGGGATAAAATTTAAGCTCCTCTTTGAAACTTTAGTCAGTCATGTTATCTTGTATGGGTGTGAGGTTTGGGGATGTAACATTTCTAGAGAATCCTAGAGAAAGATTGAGCAAATCCAAAAGTGTTTTATAATTTATAATCTCAAAATTAAAAGCAATACACCCTACCCTTTCCTCCTTAAGTGGGCCTTTCCCCTATCGAGAGCCTAGCTATGATTAGGCTCCTGTTATATAAGCACAAAATCAATAACATGGGAGACCATAGACTTCCTAAACTAGTTTTAAACTTCCAGCCAAAACCACCTAAGGCTCAAGCGAGGTTGGTATAAAGATATCAGGGCTTGGTTAAACCATCGGAAGATCGACAAAATGTTGCATTGCAAAATATAAATAACATTAAAAATATTGTCACTTCTAAGTTTAAGGAGAAAATGTGGTGTGAGAAAGATTTAGAGGATAAAAGAAAATTAAGGTATTATAAGGAGGTCATCAACCCTACTCTAGAAGATCAAAAGTGTCTTTTGGTTTTAACTAGTTCAAAGAAAAAAATTAATATGGCCAAGATAAGAACGAACTCTCATGAACTTCATAATGAAACTGATCATTAGGCAGTTCCTAAAATAGCATGGGTAAAAAGGATCTTCCATCTTTGTGAGAATATGAACATTGAGGATGAAAAACACTTCCTCTTAGAATGCCCTGCTTACACCCACATTAGATGTCAGTTTCATAATCTTTGTTGTAATCCCGACCTTCCTAGCCTTTTAACTTGTCAAAATTATAGTGAGCTCGATACGCTTCTCTCCAAGCTCTTTGAGCATAGAAATACAATTTTAAAACAAACTAAATAATTCGTTTCTTGGGTCCTATAGACCAAAGTTTGGTCTGAGTGGACTTTAACCACCACCACCACCACCATCATCATAAACCTTCCTAATTTTCTAACATATCAAACTCTGTCTACTTAAAAATACTTTTTCCTAAGCTTTTTGAACATAAAAATAAAATTTACAACAATCTAAATAATTCATTTCTCTTCTCTTAAAATTAAATTGATGACATACTAAAATTATAAAAAATGATATATGATATGTGGACATTTGTCATTATTAAATAGTCAAATAATAGAGACAAATTACTCTTTAACCACTTCTTTTTTCTTTAATAAAAAATATTTAATTTTAATATTATAATTTTTATTTATTATCAATCATATAAAAAATCATTACAAATTTTACAATTAATTAAAATTCTGACTACTCACGAGTCACAATTACTTAATTTAAACCTATATTTTTATTTTAAAATAAATGTATCATATTTATTAATAAATTAAATTAATATACATTTTGGAAAAAAACAAAAACCTATGACATATAATTATAATATTAAGATCAGAACAGGCAATAATATTTAACATCAAGGCTTCAAATCAAAAATATATTTAGCATGATGGATAATGATTTATGAATTATAGTTATTTTTTTAAAATTTATTTAATTTATTTCTATAAATTAATAACTATTTATTTTTAAATTTATAAAATTTAAATATATGATTTATTTTTAAATTTATAAAATTGTAATATATATAATTATATTTAAGTGATAACTCATTTAAAATAATCATTAGCCATGAGATAGGAGGAAAATTATATTTGGTTTTATGTCATTGTTTTATGTAATGAAGAATCTGTTGTGAAATTAGAAATTTTGAACATTTTATATAGCTGTGATTCAAAATTGTGAATAATAAGTTATGGTTTTTTTAATAAACTTTTCAGTGAGAATTTAGTAAGATTTTTCTTTTTGAGTTAAATTCAAATTTGAAAAAGTCTTTTTGAATGCATAAATAAATTCAGCACCCTCAAGTATTTTTATAACACTTATATTATGAAATTTTCACAAACTATTTTTTTTTAATTTCTAGCAAAAATCTAAACAAAACAAACTAAAAATGTATACTTACAAAATCAAAAAAATATTATAAATAAATTATTTTTTTATTAATAAAAATATAATAATATTATATTTATATTTTCATACATTTTAAATATTTTTGAAAAAATAAAACAACACACTTCGATTCAAAAAATAGAACACAGTTGTCAAGGTACTTCTATTCAAAAAGTAGAACACAGTTGTCAAGGTATTAGTTTACATTTTTCTTTTTCTCAAAGCAAAGGAAACCAACCGACAACCAAAGAAAGAATATGCATAAGTCTCTCCATCAGACACAGGCAACTTTGCATCGAATTAACAGCACCCAGATCCTCGCCGTTGAAGACGAAAACGAATAAAACGCTGCTCATATTTAGATCTATGCAAAATGGAGAGTTCTCCAGGTGAGGCGTGGAGATTTCGACGATGAGGCGTAGAATTTGAAGTATTATTTAATTCTCCCGTATATCGCTGTGTGAATCTGTTTTCAGGTACTCGTGGGCGGCCTGGTTCTCTCCATTACCCTCCTCATTCCCTGCCTTAGACTGAGATTCTCTAAAAATGAAAATGGAGACTGTCTTCCTCCTGTTTCTGCTGTTAATGTATTCGGCGTTTGCTGATTCAGAATGCCCGATGGATCTCCACTATGTCCGTCAATGGCGGTGGGACAAGTCTTCCTGTGAATCTCACATTAGCGGCGGCAGTGATAGCCCATGCTGCCAGACATTGCTTGACTTGTTTGGAGTGGGATTAGCTCAGTACTTGAGAGATGCATCCATATTTGAGCTTCCCAGTAATGCCTCTGCCGTTGCCTGTCTCAAGCTATTTCAGCAGCAGCTCGACTCTCTGGGTCTCTCGCACGACTTGGTATCAATCTGTTTGGAGATTAGTATGTCTGGGTTTGTATCGAACCCTCTCCTCTGCGCGGGCATACAAACCAAGCAGGACTGGATTAGCAAACTTGGGACTACTTCCCTGGACTCGGCTTGCAAAGGAGACCTCTCAGATCTGGCCGCTTGTCAGGCATGCAAGGACAGCGGAGACCTTGCTCAAAAGAAGCTGGTGGACTTGTACAAAAACTTGACAGTGGCTCCAACCAGTCTGAAATGCTACTATTTCACTGTTCTGTATGCTGCGGGAGTCGTTAATGAGTTCGGCCCCAAGAACAGAAATACTGCTCACTGTATCCTCAAAGTGCCTTTTGTTATAAGGTCTTCGCGTGGCCGAGTGTTGGCCTACGGTTTCATGGCAGCCGCTGCAGCCCTCCTGATCTGCGCTCTTGGACTTCTCTACGGTATGTGGGTGAGAAAGAGGAAACGTAAGGCTATGCACAGGGGATTCGTGAGGCGGAACGAGGAACTTCTGAAGTCCTCCGTGAAACCTAACACCGGGGCGGTTTGGTTCGGCATTCAAGAAATCAAATCCGCCACTGATGATTTCAGTGCCGCAAATCTCATCGGTCAAGGCGGCTTCGCCACAGTGTACAGGGAAAAGCTTCCGGACGGTCGGCGGGTCGCAGTGAAGAGAATCAGAAACTGCACTCCGGAAGGTGATTCCGAATTCCTGAACGAAGTGGAGGTCATCAACAACATTAGGCACAGGAATCTTGTCGTTTTGAGAGGCTGCTGTGTGGCCAGTGACGACATGGAGGGGCATCAGCGGTTTCTGATATACGATTACATGCCCAGAGGCAGTCTGGATGAACATCTCTTTGGAGAAAAGTCGAAGTTTCAACCTTTGAGCTGGTGGCAGCGAAGAAACATCGTGCTCGGCACGGCCAAAGGGTTGGCTTATCTGCACGACGGTATCGAGACTGCCATTTATCACAGAGACATCAAACCCACTAACATTCTGCTGGATGATGAAATGAATGCTTGTGTGGCCGATTTTGGTTTGGCAAGGGTTATGACTAAACAAGAAGAAGGAGAATCCCATCTAACAACGAGGATAGCAGGGACGCACGGCTACTTGGCTCCAGAATACGCTCTGTATGGCCAACTGACAGACAAGAGCGATGTGTATAGTTTCGGCGTTGTGTTATTGGAGATCATGAGTGGCAGAAGGGCTCTTGACACCTCTGTGGAGTCGGCCTCCCATTATCTGATCACAGATTGGGCATGGACGCTGGTGAAAACAGGCAGGACCAGTGAAATAATAGACGAGAGAATGAGGCAGGGCGGGATGGAGAGGGGGATGGAGCGGTTTGTTTTGGTGGGTATTCTGTGCGCGCATGTTATGGTAGCATTCAGACCTCGAATGGTGGAGGCCGTGAAGATGTTGGAAGGGGAAGCGGAGATCCCTGAAATTCCTGACAGACCTTTGCCGCTTATGCATCATGGAACATCTGATAACGTTTCTTGGTCTTCGTTCAGTGGACGGAAGTAAATGATCCTATGGCAATAGGGCCATGGAAACGAAACACTGGAGGGGTGTATAATATTTATGTTTTCTACTGTGTATTGTAACATTCTGTAAATGAAATGAAACCCGTGATATGAAATCAGAGTATATTTTGTTTTCGGCAGTGTGGTCTCTGCATTCAAAAGTGCACCGGCCCGACATCTACGATGTGAGATGATTTACCATAAATTTTTTGGCATCGAAAAAGGTAATGGAAATAATATGCCGTCACCGTGTGTAAGAAACCCCACGGAAATAATATCCGGTCTATAAGAAAGCCGAAAGCCGGTAGTTTTATTCCTTTCAATTAAAAAAGGGTCACAATCCAAATTTTAATTAAAAATTTTAAACTATATTGTTCATATATCTTAATCATTAAAATATTACTATTTTTTTATAAAAAACTATAATAAACCCATAATTTATAACATTGTTTTCAGTAGGTGACTCTATAATAAAATCATAATTTATGACATTGTTTTCCGTAGATAACTCTTTTCATTATCATAATGTCTACGGCTCTTCATAACATTGTTTTAAGCAGATAACTCCAATTACTAACAGTGTTTTTTCTTGTATCTTCTACTCCAAATGTTGCAATATTTTATAAGCCATGTAAAGCCCATGCTACATGTAGCATGGGCAGAGAATGCGTGCAGGTAAATGAATCGAGACCACATTTGAAAACTCCATCTTTTTGTCTTCTACAAAACATTAATACACACCCCATGTGGTAGTATCATTTGAAATAACTGGCAACCACATTTGAAAACTCCACGTTTTTTTGTTTTCTACAAACATTACGCTATGGGACACATTACATCTCATAGTATCATCTGAAAAATGTATCTCATTTGAGAGTATTCTAAACTATCGATAGTTTTGATTTTTGTTTAAGCCATTGATAGTTTTGATTTTTACGTCGATATGTTAGAATTTTGGGGTGGACTACCATCTATGCTTTTTCATCTACCTATGAGAATGAGACAAGTGTACTGTCTAGATTGATTATATGAGTGTCGTCCAAAACTAATAATTAATAATTTCAAAAAAATAAAAAATAAAAAATAATTAACATGTGATAAGTAGAGTTAGTAATAGTTGTAAAAATTAAAATTAATCTTCAACTATTCGTTATTAGATACAACTACTAACTTAACTCCATCGATTATTAGATACAACTATTAGCTTAACATAAATGTGTCTAGAACTATTACCTTAACTTCAACTCTAATCAAAGTTATATTGGATAACTATTGGCTTAACTATTATATGCAACTATTATGTTAACTCCATTGATTTTACAACTATTAGCTTAACTACAACTCTAATTACTTACGGCTTAGTCCAAGTGCATTTGGAATCTAGGAGTCTAGCTAATTTGCAATCATGTAAGAGTCAAACTCCAAATAAAATAGTTCAAACTCTTAATAAATTCCTTTGAACTCATGTGATAACTGCACTTAGTGGCATGGTATTGTGCAACTCATGTGACACTCGAACTCCTCCTACCAATTGGGACTCCACTTAATGTGCATAAGGCTTAGTCGAACTCCATTTGGAAGCTATTAACTACAATAGATTTATATTAGCTTAACTATTAGATACAACTATTAGCTTAACCCCAATGATTCTACAACTATTAGCTTAACTTCAACTCTAATTACTTACGGCTTAGTCCAATTGCATTTGGCATCTAGGAGTCTAGCTAATGTGCAGTCATGTAAGAGTCGAAATCCTAATAAAATAGTTCGAACTCCTAATAAATTCCTCTGAACTCATGTGATAACTGCACTTAGTGGCATGGTAATGTGCAACTCATGTGACACTTGAACTCCACCTACCAATTGGGAGTTTAGTTAATATGAAAAAGGCTTAGTCACAATAACTCAAAGCTCTTTTATTAACCACAATAGATTTATATTAACTTTTAAATTAACTATTAATCGTTCAAGCTCCTTATAAACAATTATAAACTAGCACCTGGAAGTCAAGTTAATTAGTCAAACCACATTTTACAGTTGGGAGTTGAAGTAAAGTGAAGTTCTTGTGATAGTATTCCTCTTAACTCATGTGATAATTGCACTTAGTGGCATGGTAATGTGCAACTGATGTGACACTCGAACTCCACCTACCAATTGGGAGTCTAGTGAAGCTCTTTTATTAACTACAATAGATTTATATTAAATTTTAAATTAACTATTAAATACAACTATTATCTTAACTCCAACATGATGATACAATTATGAGCTTAACTTCAACTATGAGCTTAACAACCACAACTTAAGTGCTTTTTATGTTAGATTAACTATTAGATACAAGTAATTGACACATTCTTTAGGAAACAAATTATAACTATTAGGTTAAGTCCAATGATGATACAACTTTAACTTAACGTTAACTCCAATCACAAATTTTAATTGAATTGTAATAGTTGATATATTAACTTTTAAATTAACTATTAGATACAATTATTAGTTTAAATCCAATGATTTTACAACTATTAGCTTAACTTTAAGTCTATTGGCAATTATATAGGATAACTATTAGATTAACTATTAGGTTAACTCCAATCATGATACAACTATTAAATTAACTTCAGTGGTGATATATTCCTCTAGGCGTATTCCAAACATATTAATCTTATTAATATGGTTGTTGCTAGTTTATTTTTGGTTGGACATTTATGAAATTGTATGTATAAAGTATTGACATTGTATCACCTAGTGATAAAATAATTTGATGGATAAATGACTATCATAAACATTTTAAGTGTTAAATATGGTTTAATATTTTGGTTAATCTTATTTATGAAGAGTAATAAAATTTCTAAAACCTAATTTTGAAGACCAATAAAATTTCTAAACACTCATTATATTATTACCGCTTTTTCTAATAATAATAATATTAATATATTTATCTTATACAAAATATATACTTTCTAAATTTCTATTTACAATCCTTATAATTAATAAAAATTAGAAACCTCTATTAAATTACAATTATTTGTATATTACTAGTAATATTAATATATTTATCTTATATAAAACTTATAACTTTTTAAATTTCAATTTACAAACCATACCATCACTAAAAATTAAAAACATCTATTAAATTAGAATTATTTTGTTGACTTTTTATATGCAAATTGCATTGATTTTTAACAAAAACATAAAAACTCATATAACTCAATGATTTTTCCATTATTGCATTGAACATCTACACTACAAATTTCAATCATCAATGCTCATTGTTTACATTAACATCTTCTAGCGTTAGAGTTGGAAGGTGACACTCATGGGAGTTAGAGGACCTTGGAAACAGAGTTTGAGAATTATTTACATTATCACAAGTTTTTTTTTCCATTATTGCAATGAGCATCTACACTCTACAAATTTCTTTTCTCAATGCTCATTGTTTACATTAACATCTTCCAGAGCTAGAGTTGGAAGGTGAGACACATGGGAGTTAGAGGGCCTTGGAAACAGAGATTGAGAGTTATTATCATTATCACAAGTAATGGATCATATTTTTTAGGTTATACTTACTCATGAAGTATTGCACTATATTTTTTACATTATATTTATTGATTTGTTTAAATTTAGATATTTAATTGAAATCTATGATTCTGAAGAATTATTATAGAGTACATATGTGTATTTTTTAATCATTTTAAATAACATCAATAATGTATGTGTATAATTTAGATAATTATATAGATTCATATTCAAAGAGTATTGATTAATTCTCCATAACTCCCATTGAAATTGAAATAATCATCTCTTATATTTCTCTTATGGTTCAATTTTAGTTAGACATTCAAAATTTTAATGAAGCCAAGTACTAAATAAGAGCATTAAGAGATACCAAATTTGTGTTCAACATTTTAAATGAAAATATCCTTGAAAAATAAACAATACTCAAATAGAATATACACACCAAAAAAGGGGCATAAAGAGTTATATTTTATCTTTATAAATCAAATCTTATTTTATTATGTATTTTTTTTATAAAACTAAAAACTCTTTATATCATTGATAAAATTTTAAACAAAGCGTTTGGATAATATTAAAACCCAAAACATATAAAAAAAAAAAAAAAAATACAATGGAAAAAATAAAAACCAAATTCCAACATAAAACCAAGTAAACCTATTTTTAAGTAAAATATAAAATTTGAATATAAAATAAGTATCTCAACAGATTAAATTTTATTTTATAATAAACATAAAATCTCAATAATGAAAATAAAAGGTATCTTAAAAACCTAAACCCATTTCTTAATCAAAATAAAATTTGAATAATGAAATAGGTATTTTAAGAGACTAAACCTAGTTTTGCAATTAAAAGTAAATTTTGAATATATTTTTTTTTTTACTTTTAAAATATCTATTCAAACTAGTCTCAACTAGCACTACCGAATCCAATGGGAAGCCTTATTGAGATTGAGAAACATCCTAACAATTCCAACTAGAATATTAATATGTTATTCTATAAGATGCCAAAAATCTTATCCTTTTCCTTTTTATTATTATTTTCTTTTCTTTATTTATAATTTCTCAAAAAAATCTCTAATCATTTATATTAATTTTACATTATTCTAATTCCATCATTATTATTATTGGCTCCAAGCTTTGACCTTTATATAATTTAAGGAAAGAACGTCTTCGTCTTGTGAAAATATTTTGAAAACATAAAGACTGAAGGGAAATGAACATGCTACATGAGAATAGTCCAATTCAGGCTCTGGAACTCTCTAGGGTCCTTTAAAGACTGAAGGGAAATGAACATGCTACATGAGAATAGTCCAATTCAGGCTCTGGAACTCTCTAGGGTCCTTTTCAAATTATCTCTACATAAAAAATATGATATTTCCCCTCTCCAACGGATTGTTCGATCAATTTCCCTCTCTTTAACCCATAAATTACCATTTCTAAAAATTGAAAACCACCAGTTTTGGTGTTAATTGGAAAAATGGAGAGCCCATTTTCTAATCCATTCAAACACTATAAACTCCTTCAAATTCACCTCACATAACAAAACTAGGTATTCCCCCTCTCCAAATACTTGTTAAAACAATTTCCTTCACTTCAAACTCCAAATTTCCAAACATCAAACAATTTAGGGCTTCCACTAAAATTATTTTCCACCCTATGGTGGGTAAGTTGGTCCATTGATTTACACCTACATCTTAATTTTCTTATAACTTGATGACTTCAAAAATAACTCTTAGTATTAATCAACCTGATTCAAATAATCCACAATGAATGCTACCTACAAAACCTCTTAAGAGTCATGACCTTCATGCCCTTAATATAGCAATAGACTTAAATGTAAAAACATGTCAAAAACATCACTTTTAAATTATAATAAGTTTAAACCCAAGTGTGCATAGACATGACATCAATGAGAGTTAAGAAATGTATAAATAACCTAGAGAAAGTAGCAGAACTAAATGGACCACACAAGTCATGAAGAACATAGTAGAATGGATTTAAGGCATCACAAGTGGCATACTTGCCAAATTATGCCCATGATATTTGTCAAAGACTCATCCTAAACAAACACCATCCTAAAAGAAATGAGATAGATCAGGAAAAGTAGTCACCAATCCCATTCATGGATAGTTGGTCCAATGAATGGTAGTTATAAAATAATTCTCATTACCAATAGATACCTTTTAATCACCAATAATGTGACTTCCTTGACCTAAGGTAGTATGTATACCTTACCACCCTTGAGAATTCCCCATGTCCCATACCACAAATAAAATCACCCAAACTATAGGCCTTTTTGAAACGTTGTAACCATAAACCTTTTTCATAAGCGAACCTACATCCTTATTCAAAACAAGATTCATTATCACCATCTTCCCCACCAAAAATACAATGCTTGAAAGTCAATTGTATTTCCTTTTAGCTTAGCTTCTTTATCAACATTAGGAATATGAGAATATTGATTGGGATTAGGACCACTTTTTAGTTTCTTGTTGTGAGGACATTGCTTTTTGGGAGGTTTGGAACCTTGCTTCTATTGTTCCACAAGGCCTTGTTGTGAATTTGACTTATAAATTTAACACATGAAGAAAAAAATACTTGTTTCCCCTCTAACTTGTAATTGTTCAATTCTTTTTAAGTTTTTAAATACTTGAATGTCAAATTAAATTTCTTCTTGTAAGTTAGTTTTGCATTTTTCATTTTGAAGACATGTCACTATATACAATGTATATGTTACTAATCATTTTCTTTTCTAATTTTTTATTGATGTTGCAAAGATGGACACAAATGTAGATACTTGATAGAGATTTCCCACTTGAGAAGAATTAGTGTCACTTTTAATAGCAGGGATCGTATTCGCCACTCACGTGTATCCACTGTAGATGCAATTGTTGATGCCATAACAATATCACATGGTTTGCTATATGACATTGCATCATACATGGAAAGGAAAAGATAAGAGTATTCAGACGGGATTGATTACAATGCAATTAACAAGCTAAAAGTAACAAAGGAGTGACATATTTTGATTGTTTAGAGATCCTCAAACAGGTGAGATATCAAACACAAGAAAAGCCCACATTTTTATTGAGTGGTGAACATATCAACCCTTTATAGATAATTGGATGGAAATATGGTATATGGTTTTTGTTGTGCCACTGCATAACAATATGGAAATCCCCCTTTATTTTTTGAGAAAGATGTATGCAGAGTTTGTGTTGGTAAAACACATAAACTATTTTGACATGTTGGAGTTCCGAGGTGTTGGTAGGGGGATGCCCCAAAACCGTCTGAATGTGAGGATTGAAGATCTTAATCACCTAGTCCCTCCACCTTGCACATCATTACCTATGCCAAATGTCCCATCTGCACATTAAGTGATTCTAGAGACATAATGTGTATTGTTGATTTTGGCATGAGCCATTGTTCTCCACAACAATGTTGTTGAGCATTTGAATGAGGAAGGAACATTTCTCCTTAGTGTAGTGCATACACTGAGTCATCATGGTGCACGACCATCTACTAGTGGGGTTAGATCAACACATCCTGAGCCTGGTTATGAGCCTCATGAGTGCACATCATGTGGTCGTCCCTTATATGGTATTGCAATAGAATTCACCTTCAGTGGTTTTTTGAGTGATGCATGTATATATGGTTAATTGTAATCTTCTTCAATTTATTTATCCTCTCTGTAAACATATAGTTTGAGCTAAGATTTTTTTTTTTTTTAATATTCATGCAGTTGTTAGTTTTCTCTCAGGGTGTGCAAGGATTTACTAGTAGCAATTCCTTAGGTAGTCAAGCCACTAATGTTCTAGATTCTTCTAGGGAATTTGACGAGAAAAGTGTTTCCACGCCTTCGATGGCAACAACCATGTAGCTAGAGGTAACTATTTCATTATGTCTCTTTATTTATTCATGTGGGTGTGTTATTTTGTTAATTTATATTCTAGTTAATGAATGCTAGAGGATGTGATCCACGGGAAACAGGGACTTAAGATGTGGAAACTATTGTTGGACCTTCTTAGATGGAAACATCTGACACACATGTAAACATTTATCAATGTCAATTTTTTAATACTTGTTAGTTTGTTATTTTCCATGTTTTAGTTCAATAATGCTAGATGGTATAATATTGACAATTATTAAGCTTGCTGACGTCGAATCGACCAAAGGGGCGGGACATTCCATCTAGTGATTCCCTTAGTAGTGGACAAATGCATGTTACCCAGTCGACAATCCCCATGGATGTAGGATTCATTTCCATACCGTCTTTGGAAAAATTCTCTCTACATAAAAAAAATACGATATTTCCCCTCTCCAACAGATTGTTAGATCAATTTCCCTCTCTTTAACCCATAAATTACCATTTTTAAAAATTGAACACCACCAGTTTTGGTGTTAATTGGAAAAATGGAGAGCCCATTTTCTAATCCATTGAAACACTATAAACTCCTTCAAATTCCCCTCACATAACAAAACTAGGGTATTTCCACCCTCCAAATACTTGTTAAAACAATTTCCTTCACTTCAAACTCCAAATTTCCAAACATCAAACAATTTAGGGCTTCCATTAAAATTATTTTCCACCCTATGGTGGGTAAGTTGGTCCATTGATTTACACCTACATCTTAATTTTCTTATTGATGACTTCAAAAATAACTCTTAGTATTAATCAACCTGATTCAAATAATCCACAAGGAATGCTACCTAGAATACCTCTTAAGAGTCATGACCTTCATGCCCTCAATCTAGCAATAGAATTAAATGTAAAAACATGTCAAAAACATCACTTTTAAATTGTAATAAGTTTAAACCCAAGTGTGCATGGACATGACATCAATGAGAGTTAAGAAATGTATAAATAACATAGAGAAAGTAGTAGAACTAAATGGGCCACACAAGTCATGATGCACACAGTAGAAAGGAGTTAAGGCATCACAAGTGGCATACTTGCCAAATTGTGCCCATGATATTTGTCAAAGACTCATCCTAAACAAACACCATCCTGCAAGAAATGAGATAGAGGAAAAGTAGTGACAATCCCATCCATGGATAGTTGTTCCAATGAGTGGTAGTTATTAAATAAATCTCATTACCAATAGATACCTTGAATCACCAATAATGTGACTTCCTTGACCTAAGTTAGTACGTATACCTTACCACCCTTGAGAATTCCCCATGTCTTATACCACTAATAAAATCACCCAAATTATAGGCCTTTTTTGAAACATTATAACCATAAACCTTTTTCATAAGCGAACCTACATCCTTATTCAAAACAAGATTCATTATCACCATCTTCCCCACCAAAAATACAATGCTTGAAAGTCAATTGTATTTCCTTTTAGCTTAGCTTCTTTATCAACATTAGGAATATGAGAATATTGAGTGGGATTAGGACCATTTTTTAGTTTCTTGTTGTGAGGACATTGCTTTTTGGGAGGTTTGGAACCTTGCTTCTATTGTTCCACTAAGGCCTTGTTGTTAATTTGACTTATAAATTTAACACATGAAGGAAACAAATACTTGTTTCCCCTCTAACTTGTAATTGTTCAATTCTTTTTAAGTTTTTAAATACTTGAATGTCAAATTAAATTTCTTCTTGTAAGTTAGTTTTTCATTTTTTCATTTTGAAGATATGTCACTATATACAATGTATATGTTACTAATTATTTTCTTTTTTAATTTTTTATTGATGTTGCAAAGATGGACACAAATGTAGATACTTGATAGAGATTTCCCACTTGAGAAAAATTAGTGTCGCTTTTAATAACGGGGATCGTATTCGCCGCTCATGTGTATCCACTGTAGATGCAATTGTTGATGCCATAACAATATCACATGGTTTGCTATATGACATTGCATCATACATGGAAATGAAAAGATAAGAGTATGCAGATGGGATTGATTACAATGCAATTAACAAGCTAAAAATAATAAAGGAGTGACATATTTTGATTGTTTAGAGATCCTCAAATAGGTGAGATACCAAACACAAAAAAATCCCACATTTCTATTGAGTGGTGAACATATCAACCCTTTATAGATAATTGGATGGAAATATGGTATATGGTTTTTGTTGTGCCACTGCATAACAACATGGAAATCCCCCTTTATTTTTTGAGAAAGAAGTATGCAGAGTTTGTGTTGGTAAAATACATAAACTATTTTGACATGTTGGAGTTTCACGTTGTTGGTAGGCGGATGCCCCAAAACCGCCTGAATGTGAGGATTGAAGATCTTAATCGCCTAGTCCCTCCACCTCGCACAACATCACCTAAGCTAGATGTCCCATCTGCACATCAAGTGATTCCAAAGACATAATGTGCATTGTTGATTCTGGCACGAGCCACTGTTCTCCACAACAATGTTGTTGAGCATTTGAATGAGGCAGGAACCGTTCTCCCTGGTGTAGTGCATACACCGAGTCATCATGGTGCGGGACCATTTACTAGTGGGGTTAGATCAACACATCCTGAGCCTGGTTATGAGCCTCATGAGTGCACATCATGTGGTCGTCCCTTGTATGGTATTGCAATAGAATTCACCTTCAGTGGTTTTTTGAGTGATGCATGTCTATATGGTTAATTGTAATCTTCTTCAATTTATTAATCCTCTCTATAAACATATAGTTTGAGCTAATATTTAATTTTTTTGAATGTTCATGCAGTTGTTAGTTTTCTCTCAGGGTGTGCAAGGATTTACTAGTAGCAATTCCTTAGGTAGTCAAGCCACTAATGTTCCAGATTCTTCTAGGGAAATTGACGGGAAAAGTGTTGCCACACCTTCGGCGGCAACAACCATGTACCTAGAGGTAACTATTTCATTATGTCTCTTTCTTTATTCATGTGGGTGTGTTATTTTGTTAATTTATATTCTAGTTAATGAATGCTAGAGGATGTGATCCACGCGAAATAGGGACTCAAGATGTGGAAACTATTGTTGGACCTTCTTAGATGGAAACATCTGACACACATGTAAACATTTATCAATGTCAATTTTTTAATACTTGTTAGTTTGTTATTTTCCATGTTTTAGTTCAATAATGCTAGATGGTTTAATATTGACAATTATTAAGCTTCCTGATGTCAGATTGACCAAAGGGGCAGGACATTCCATCTAGTGATTCCCTTAGTAGTGGACAAATGCATGTTACCCAGTCGACAATCCCCATGGATGTATGATTCATTTCCATACCATCTTTGGAAACATCTAACAAAGAAGTAAACATTTAAAAATGTCTGATTTTAAATACATGTTAGGTTTTTAATCCACATGTTAGTTTACTAATGTTGGATAGTCTAAAATTACACCTATTAAAATTGCAGATGGAAGTTTATCCATAGGGGTAGGACATTGCTTATAGTGATCCCCTTGTTAGTGGACAGATACATGTTGCACGGTCGACAACCACTATGGATGTAGCACCCGCTTCCATATCATCTGTGGCAACATCTCACACAAAGGCAAACATTTTAAAATGTAAGTTTTTAAATACATGTTAGTTCATTGATTCATGCATGTCTAACTACATGAACACTTGATTACTATAGGAATCATTTGAAAAATCTACACCATTGCATGCATTTGTCTCTCCTCCTAGGCCATATGTAGACAAGGGTCATGTGTATGTGAGGCGGTCTACTCCCAGCCAGAGTGAAGGTGTCCATGACCATGGACCCACCGATTCCATGGTAATGTATATCTTTTGATGATATATGTTGTTTAATTTAAAATCCATTCTATAACATGTTATATTTTTAATGTATACTTTTCATGTTTACATCACGATGTTCATGAGTCGTCTATTGTATACCTTACAGGGGTCATCGATGCAATAATTAGTGTCGCAAGTGCAATGGAAACAAGTCACACAGAGGTCCAACTATTTCAACATCTAAATACATAGTTTATTATTGTTAGACTATATATTTATGCATGTCTAACTATTTCAACATTTCGTGATTGTAGTCATTTGCAGCAGTAGTGCCTAGTCCCTCTAGTCCAGTCATGGTTCCAATAGCGCTTGATGTTCAACCAATGACTCCATGTACTATAGAAGGAATGCAATCTCCTTTGCCACGTTTTATTTTTTAAGTGAGAGGTCCATTAATGACGAAGTGTTTTATGCAATTTCCTTGCAAATGTTGATAATCGTTGAATTAATTGATATAGGTTAATTTCTATTACTAATGTATTAGCGTAGTTAGCTGATAAAAACAAATTGATATTGATTTGCAGAATCCAAAGACGTACATTGATGCTAGATATAGTCGTCAATGATTAACTTCAGGGAAAAACAAGAGGAAGATTGAGTTTTGATGTGTCACTATAGGATATATGTACTTTTGGGTACATGTACATCGTTGTACATTGAGAGACATATGCTTTCGAAAAATTTACAAGATTCCAATCAAAACCCACTAGAAAAGCCTAAACATAGAATAAATAGATTGCTCTGTCATACACGAGAAAACGAACCTACTATATACAATTGCAAAAAATAAACACAACCTATTTCCACACCCATTTTTTACATTGCCAAAATAAACACAACCTCTTTCCTCAACCACAACATCATTTTTATAAATTTAACTTTTTGTTTTAAAAAATAAAAAAAGATAAAATTCAAATCGTAATTTCATTTAACATTTTGGCTCTCCTTCTAAATTAAATTTAACATTTTGGCTCTCCTTCTACTATTTGGATGAAAATTGTTTGGAAGACTTTCAACAAAGGTGAACGAATTGAATTATTGAAAATTGTTTGGAAGAGTCTTTCAACAAAGGTTAACGAATTGAATTATTTTCAATTAAGGTGGGGATGAAATTTATTCTCGACTTCATGTCTTACCTTTTTCATCTATGAGTTGGTGGGTAGGGATTGAAACTTATGCGAAGCCCATGTTCTGAATGTACTTTATTTATTTTTTACTATAGCTTTTTTCTTTTAACTTATAAAAAGTAAAAGCTTTACTTTTTATTATTATACCTGCCACAGCAGGTATATTGCAATCGGTTGCCTTTTGACCTTCTATTAGTTGCCCTTTGACCAAAAATTTAAAATCTGTTTTTTAAAGTTTAGCTTTGGAGTTTGAAAAAAAATATTTTAAATTTTAATAAAAATATTTGCCTTTGCTATTTTGTCAATTTCTAATTGGCCAATCAAAGATGATTTCAGCCTTGGAGTTTGGTATCTGGTTTTCACTTGCCACATGGCAACTATGACATCGACATTTATTATATTTTATTATTATGTTATTTATAATTCAAACAGTCAGCGGATCCATGACTTCGGAGGACTGGTGGATTTGGCGTTTGCAAGTGTGTGGGTAAATTCACGGAAATTATTGAACGATCTGACTGTGCTTTCCTGCGAAGTCCTCCATGAAAACGGAAACCCAGCCACTGCAAAACGCATGAAAGAACCCTATTTCTTCAAGCAGTCCGCACTCAACTTCGATCTCGTTATTGAAACCGCATATAAACCCCTCGCTTGCGCCCTCAAAAAGTTCAATGTATTCCAATGGCATTCGAAGTTTGCACAGGTTTCTTGGAATTTTGTAAATGATGGATTAATGACCACGGTATGTCTCCAGTTCAAACCCCTGCAAGTTGCTGGTGCGGCTTTTCTATCTTTCACTTGAGCAATTCGTCTTAGAGTTGACTTTGCAGAAATCTATTCATCCCTCTACCCGTAAGTCACTATTTATACAGCGGAAAGATAATCTTTTTATTTGACTTTTAATACAGCGGAATGGTAATCCATTTTAGTTTCTGCGCAGACGTAATGAAGCTCTAATTCATGAAATTAGTAAAGCTGTCCCTGGCTCAAATGATTTGAGCTTCAAAAGCCAATTCGCTCAACCCTTTGCAGTTCAAACCATGGCTTGTCTGTGGAAGTAGCATTGGTCTTACTGGCGAAATCCTCAATACAACAGCGTTCGATTCTTGTTCACATTTGCATGTGGTTTTTCCCTCCGCATTAAAACTTTCAATTTCCAATCGAGCCC